>VDFB02177622.1:0-11590 GCA_007258455.2 Sequoia sempervirens | reverse complement strand
TTGCTTAGTGTCCCTAAGAAGGTTATCTCAAAAGAGAACAAGAAAATAATGATAAGGTTTTGTAAACCATGATCATATTATGAGAAATTCAATTGAATGAATGCTCAATATATTATTATAGCCAGATAGGAAAAAGTGATAAACCAAATCTTGAACGATTTGTAGGATACTTATAAACTTCCATCATTGAGGTTTGATCCATTATATGGAAAGGAAGGTTAAAAACTCTATTAAGCTGAAATAGGCTAAGAAATGGGGTTAACTTTAGACCAAAAAGGTTGTCAAAAAGGAATAAGAGATCGAAATGATTGAAGAAACTTTGTTGATACAAAGCTTGAAATATGAAGCAATATCGTTATGTTTGAAACTAACAGGATTCCAAGAGTAATGTTATGCTCAAGATGGACATTAGTCAAGAGAATTACTTTTATGCTTAAGGAAAAGGGTTGAGTTAGATGGACGGTCTTAGCTTCTGAGTTGTCCAATGGTATAAATACCAAAGGGAAGGATGGGACCCATGGTGTAGTGCATAATGCATAAACATTCCTTTTCTACTTGGATTACACTAAGGATAAATTCATTAGCAAATGTGAACATGTCTTTCAGTCATTGTGGTTTAGGTGTCATGTTTTATACAATTATTATTATACTTGAGATGTACATATGAGGTATTGTGATTACAATGCATAATATCTTGAGAGAAAAAGTATGTGTGAAGCACACAAGTTCTCCCTATGCATTAGAAAGGACACTTCATGCAAGGTCTAGGAAGGACAAGAATGCAAGGAGTGATGCTACAAGGGAAGATTATTTTACAATTCTTACAAGATTTGGAAATGGTAAGTAAAACCTATATTTGACTATATATGTGTGCTTTCTACTCTTAAATCATCGAGGATGATGATTCACAAGGGGGGAAGTATGTCACACCCTGTCTTGTTGTTACTGAGTTATTTTTACCTTCACAAGTAAATAGGAGGATAAAAGCAATCATCATTTTGATATTTTTGGTAAAGGAATGGAATACTGAAATAGGTATTAAGATATTATTACTTTGGAAGAATAATATGTTTAAATTAATGAAGAACATGTATTTCTATATGAATATGCTAATGTTTTAAGATGCATGTGGATTTATTATGAACACCTAATTTCCTTGGTGTTGTACTAAGCTGGTTGTAGGGACAGGTTCAATGCTCTGGAAGGGAGGGGAAGTATCACTCATGAGAAGTGATTGGTTGGGTAACCCTAAATGAAACCTTACTGAGCTTACACACACACTCATAGTAGAATGGTTGATTCTAGCCATAGTGTTGGGAATTGGTAAGTCATCCTTTAGTATGATATGTATGCATTAGTAAGGATCTTGATTACTATTGAGTGCATTCTTGGGTGATGTTTATGTGTTGGAGTTTATGGTTCTTCTTTATATTACTATGCTTGATTGATGAGGCGAACATACGTTGAGTGTATATATATGCATGCATATACATGTTGATGATGGACCATATGCATGAAGGAACATGTACATGATAGTACATAGGTAGACGTACCTATGCACATTTATGAATGGGTTGCTTATGAGCATGGTGTTATTGAAGAGACAATGCGACATGTATGTATATATGTATATATACATCACACGTATATTTCTTATCAATAAGATAGCAATTGTATGAGTGCTTGATTGTGCAATCAAATATATGTATATATATATATATATATATATAAGATATCTACATATATACATATGTATATATGTGTTGATATGTATGTACGTGAGAAAAATGAAAATTTCCATATGGATATATCAATATATGTATACGTACGTATACATTTACATAGAGGTATATATATATATATATATAAGAAGTATTTGAGGCCAATTTTTATACATATTGTGCAAAGTATAAAACTCAATTCATATAAGTATATCCTTTAGTCAATGAATTAGAATATAGCACACTATATGATAGCACTCAAGAAGATATTAAAGTGCATTTAACTCTTTCGATTAAGTGCAAAAGGAAACATGGGATTATAAGTTGTGTATAGTGTTTGCAATGTATGAAATAAGGATATAAACCCAACAAAAGGATGTTCTTAGTCAAATCTATGTTGTGTATTATTATTGGGGAGTTGATTCATCCTTAACATGTCGATTTCATAGTCTATGACTGAGTCGACTATGATATGTGTTTCCTGCTTAATATTGACTATTTCCTTCATGAACCTGTGGGCCGAAAGTATAGGGAGATGGCTGAAACTTGGTGCCATATTATGAATACTCTATTTCCTAAAGAATTCTATCATACCTGCAATTCGATTCTTATCTTTTGAACATGTGCATATTTAAAATAGTCAAGTTTTTTTGTCAAACAAGAAGGTTGATTTGTAGAATACCAAGCTAATTATTTTCTTAGAATGCTGCCACCTTTTTTCTATATGAGATGAGTCAACCTACATGCTTGAGTGGTGTCGTCTAGCATACCTTTTCCTTAGGCATCAATGTCTCATTATTTTGTATAAATAGATGAGCCAACTCTCTCATTTGGATGCACATTTTGTAGTTGCATTATGTTGTTTCTATTTTGGAGCTGTATCTTTCTAAGATAGAGTTATTTTGTGAGAGCATAGAGAGGGAGGTTAGTGTGAGATATTACATTGAGTGATTATAGTGATTTGAAGTAAAGCCTAGCAAGTTGACATTGGAAAGCTAAGAACTAGATTAGTCTATTAGATTAAGCGATCAACAGGCATAAGAAACGATTCTCCTTTTATCTGTCTTTGTTATGAAAGAATGAATGTCTTGATTGATTTGTTTGGGGTTACATGAGAATGCTTGCATTAGTGAATTGTATTATTTTCTTATGGAAGGAAAAGAATTTGTTTTTAATTTCCTATGAAGTGTTTGTGTATACTCCATAATAGGAGTGTTTTTTATCATTAGTATTATATACTAGGAATGATGAGATGTGATTAAGCTTAAGGAACTGTCTTAATACTCTTATATACCCTATATGGGGATTTAGATAAAGATATTTCTATACATAGATAGTCTATATGACATGTATAAGGTGAAATGTATCAACGTTATGAAGTGACTTGATATGGTAGCTTATTATGGTAGGAACCCTTGGGAATGTTAGGGTTAGCATTGAAACAAAGGTGAATGTATGAAAAATATGATGACATTATGCAAAAAACATCAATTATCTTTACTTGAATGACCACTTAATCATACTTTACTCTCGAATGGAACCCTAGGTTTAGAATGACCTATTTGAGTTGAGAAGTTTATTTGATTAAAAAATGAAACCTTAGCTTAAGATCTACCTAATGGGTTGGGATATGTACTTGACTACTCATTGAAACCTATAGGTTGGGTTGTTCATTTGGTCTTGTTTGGAACATATAGGTTTCATTAACCTATATGATTAGACTAGTTATTGGTTGTTGACTTTATCCTAGGATATACCATGGTTAAGACTCACCTATGTTATTAAGTTGATCACTTGAGTCTATGAATTACTATTTGACCAAAGCCATAGGTGGGATTACCTATTGAGTTTGAGTTGCTACTATATTATTTGCTTTATATTCTTGATGTGAATTCATATTATTGACAAGATTATACTATTTGTTTAACCCTTTTTATTAAGGAGATAGGTTTAGATTAGGATATACCATGGTTAAAGGTCATTGGTTTAGATTAGGATATACCATAGGTGGGATTTCCTATTGAATTACTTGAGTCTATGGATTACCTATCGATCACTTGAGTCTATGAATTACTATTTGACTGAAGCTATAGGTGGGATTACCTATTGAGTTTGACTTGCTACTAGATTAGTTGATTTATACTCTTGATGTGAAGTCATATTATTGAAAAGATTATACTCTTTGTTTAACCCTTTTTATTAAGGAGATTGGTTCATATTAGGATATAGCATGGTTAGGTTATTGGTTCAGATTAGGATATACCATGGTTAAGACTCACCTATGTGATTAAGTTGATCACTTGAGTCTATGAATTACTATTTGACCAAAGCCATAGGTGGGATTACCTATTGAGTTTGAGTTGCCACTAGATTGGTTGCTTTATACTCTTGATGTGAAGTCATATTATTGACAAGATTATACTCTTTGTTTAACCCTTTTTATTAAGGAGATTACACTCTTGAATGGAAACATTTATTATTATGATTATTCTTTGATTGAGGTCATTCATAGAAGGAACTATACTCTTAATGAGAATCACTTATTAACGTGAAGTATTACTGAATGGATTGAAGTTACACTATGAATATTTAATTCATGATTAGATGAAGCTTCTTGTAATGTCCCCATTTTTAGCATTGCACCTTTCAGTGACCGTTGGCCTATTCCGGAGACCCGTAGGCTACTCGGAAGGTAAAATTAGGGTTTCTTGTTTCAAAGGATGTTCTTGCTTGAGGTTGGTTGATTCAATGGCGGATTCTTTCTGGGTTTTCAGAGAGCTTCGCAGTGATATGTTTCTCTTGGCATTCTGAGCAATTTCTGGAATTTACTATTTTTAGTAAATTCTATTTTTGGCAGTGGTCATATTGGTCTCGGCACAGTTGACCTTCCTCTTCAGTCGACTCAGCTGGCTTACTCAATTTTGGGCTTTGGGGCATAACTGGAGAGATAAGTTGGATTATTTTTAATTAAGTCATGTTTAATGTTATATTTTAAACCCCCTTGGCCTAGCAACTTCACTTTAAGTTGTTTTAAAAGATGTTCTTTATGGTGGGCGCCTCATTTAAAGAATTAATTATATCTTTATTTAAAGATTTATTCCAAGCATAAGTTGGACGCCAACTTCAAGGAAGGAATAAAATTATAATTAAAAGTCAAAATTACAACTTTGAAGAAAGGGACGCCATCTTTTGAAGAATTAGGGTTTGACTCTGAAAAGAAGATTAGGGTTTCGAGAAGGTCAACGGCAAATTATAAAAGGAAGCCTTTGGTTCTCATTTCAGCATCTTTTATCTACAAGAATGTTATGCTGCCGGATTGGCTTTGGGATTGCTTCGAGGAATGAAGGCCTCCTAGCTTGGGCATTGCTTCTCGCTTGAAAGATAGCGACTAGTGGTGAGATAGTGTAGTTTGAATGTTCTATTGTGAGATTTCTGCATTTTTAGTCTTTGTGAGGATATGTAAATCAATTTTATGCATATTAGTGGTTTTCTGGAGTTGCACATTCATTGTAGCAGATTGATGTTTTTAATCATAAGTCATAAAATACACAAAGAGTCGTTCTGGGTATTGTCTCATTGGTTTTCTCTGTTGGAAGCGACCCTTCATGAATATTTGTAGATTTTAATATGAAGCGTATGATTTTATAAAGCAAATCTGTCATTCCTTGTAAGGTGCACTTTCTAGAGTGCCTCAGGATCCGTGTCATTAATTAATAACCATTTTTAGATGCCATTTCTTATTACTAAGTTAGGCGCCATCATTTTGAGGGTCTATTGCATTAGATTTGAGATCATTTGGGTGAGAAATGAGAGAGATATGAGCATATGAGTGAATTCCTAGGTTGCTGGTTTTTAATTTAAAAGTGTAGATTTGTGGAAAAACAGAATTATTATTTGATCATTGAGAGATTTATTGAACCGGCATCTCTAATCAAGCCACAGAGAGTTCTTATATGATGTAATGCTAATCTTTCAAATTCCTATGCCTTGGCGCTGTAAATTTCATCATTTTGTGTTTCCATCAAACACAGCTAGCTTCTTTCATCTTGCTTTTAATCATGTTTTTGTAATGTCAGTATTTACATTTTGTAATTTGTAATTGTATTTTTATTCTTCCCATGGTGTAGTTCTACCCACTGATTAGAAAGCACATTCTCGGTGTCTTAGTACTTTCAGTATTATAGTTAGTTGGCTTCTTCTGCAAGTATTTTACTGCTATCTCCCATATGGTCACCTCTATTTCTGTATTGGAGTGAGCAGCGCAATGAAGCTACCTCATTGGTGTCGAAGTGTGTTTTCGCATATTAGATCTACAGGGGATCCCTTCCGACTATAAGCGTTTCCGCCATCATCGGCACCATTCTTGGTTAGAGTTCTTGCATAAGCATTTTGATTTAGATCCTTTGACCAATGCTCACACCTTGCCCACATCGGGATCCTGGTGTACATTCTGGTTAGAGTTGCTTCAGCACGTTTTGGTTTAGCTGCTAACCTTAACGGGTGCATTGGTTTGTAATCTGCAATTTGAAAAAGTAAAAAAATTTGGCTCGGAATATTTCAGTGGTATGAGAGCCAAGATCCTGCCATCCTGTGCCCAACAGAGTTCACTTGACAGATGAGTGACAGAGATACCAGACGCTTCATACAGAGTGAGATGACTACAGAGAAGCCTCTACTTGAGTTAATGCATGAACTGTTTACGCTAATGAAGGATCCTGACATAAGGTGGGGAATCAGAAAGATTTATGCTAGGTCTGAAAGCCGGGATAGCAAGGTGCACATGGCACCTCATATTAATCGGGAGCTTGATGAAGAAACTCTGACAGTTGAAAAGTGTGTGGAAGAACCCCAAAATACTTCCTTAGATTTGCATGTGATAGGAAGTGATGAAGAACAGTTCAGTGAAAAGAACATATCAGCAGTCTTGAGTTCTAATGAAAATACATCCAATGAGGGTCTTGAGGCTAAGGGCTTCACAAAAACTGTTGGTATGACGGTTGTGTGGGATGAGTTCGTTGAAGAAGAACAAGATGAAGAAAACACTAGTGGTGTCCTTGGACCGGCTTATGATCATTACCAAGGTGATGTTGTTAATGGTGATTCTGATGATGTTGTTATTGGTTTTCTTTATTGGAAGCGACCCTTCATGAATATTTGCAGATTTTAATATGAAGCGTATGATTTTATAAAGAAAATCCGTCATTCCTTGTAGGGCGCACTTTCTGGAGTGCCTCGGGATCCGTGTCATTAATTAATAACCATTTTTAGATGCCATTTCTTATTACTAAGTTAGGCGCCATCATTTTGAGGGTCTATTGCATTAGATTTGAGATCATTTGGGTGAGAAATGAGAAAGATATGAGCATATGAGTGAATTCCTAGGTTGCTGGTTTTTAATTTAAAAGTGCAGATTTGTGGAAAAACAGAATTATTATTTGATCATTGAGAGATTTATTGAACTGGCATCTCTAATCAAGCCACGGAGAGTTCTTATATGATGTAATGCTAATCTTTCAAATTCCTATGCTCTTGGCAAGCAAATTCTCTATCATTTTGTAAGCTGACAGTAGTACTGACAGCAGTTCTTTCATCTTGCTTAATCATGTTTTGTAATGCTCATATTTACATTTTGTAATTGCAATTGTATTTCTTTATCTCCGCCCTATGGTAGCTCCTTACCCACTCTGGGTTAGAAAGCACATTCTGGGTGTCGAGTACTTTCAACATTATAGTTATTTCTTTCAAGCATTGTAATTTCTGTTATCTCCGCCATATGGTCGCCTCATTTCCGTATTGGAGTGAGTAGCACATACTTGGTGTCGAGTGTGCTTTCAGTACATTAGATTCAGGGATCCTCTGACCATATGCTCGCCATCATCGGTGCCATTCTTGGTTAGAGTTCTTGCATAAGCATTTTGATTTAGATCCTCTGACCAATGCTCACACCTTGTCCACATCGGGATCCTGGTGTACATTCTGGTTAGAGTTGCTTCAGCACGTTTTGGTTTAGATGCTAACCTTAATCTGCGTATTGGTTTTGTAATTCGTTAATTTGAAAAAGTAAAAAATTTGGCCTTCGTAATATTTCATTATGAAGCTATATTTTAGATTATAAAGATATTCCTAGTATTAGGTTTTCCCTTGAAGAGAATAGCTTGTTTATGCAAAGCTAATTTGTAGACTAGAAAATATCATTTGTTATACTTGGGATTGGAATATCCATTGAAGGGAGTAACATATGCTTATGCTTTATTGGTAGAGATACCATTGTGTTTTGGGAAAAAGGGAATAGATTATTTTAGGTGTCACATAATAGTGGTTTATAATTCTAGAGGAATCCATTTTAGATGAAATCATATATTTTAGAAAATAGTACGATTTAAGCTCCTAAAGTCCATTTTGCGATTCCAATTGAAGAGGGTTTGATCAAATCACCTTAGATCAAACCCCCTTGGATAGAACCTCGCTAGTTTTAAACCATACCCATAAATGCGTCTCCTTTACACCTATCAAAATGCTAATAAAAAATCACTTTTGATTTAGCTTTTGGGGGATCAAATGAATTCATTTAAAATTTATTTCAAATGATTATGGTATTCCTCAGAACAAGCTATCCAATTAATATAATTTTAATATGTTTTGGTTTTGTTATGTATTTGTTTTTTAGGTTTTATTAAACATAGGTTTTTCATCGAAAATGAATTCTTCTTTGTTCTTCACATGTGGAAAAAATAGAAGATTATCAAAAAAAAATTGAAAAATATGAGTGCACCGATATTAAAAATCCTTTGATCCAACAAAAATAAAATTACGTTACATACAAAAAAGTTACTGCGGTTATAATGGGTCGCGACCGTGGTCCAATTTGTAATTTGTTTGACTTTGTGTCCTGATTAAGGAAAAAAATATTAAATAAAAATCCATCTTTAACCAAGTGGAAGCACTAGATATTAGAGTTACAAATCTAAATCTGAAAGAATTAGAATTTTATCCTTCATGGAAAAAAAGTCATGCGTTATACGGTGTGCATCACTTTTAAAAATGTTGTTTTCTAAAAAAAAATCTAATTTCGTGGGAGATGGAAAAAAGAAGTGCAATTTGATTCCAAAAATTTTCGTTATCTTGAAATTCAGCACAAAAAATTTTGATGAGACTCTAGTTTGTAACCATCTCCAAATTCCTCACGGGGCTTAGCTGCTGGCAGTAGGTGCCCAAATGTGAAGATTTAGTTAAAATAATAATTTCGTCTAGTTTGGTCAAAAAATTCCCAAACCACTATTAAGTAATCACCCCTTTAGAGGTTAATGATTACCTATGAAGGAAATTCTCACCCATGCATAGTACAATTTAATTTTCTGAAGTACTTCAAAAGAATTACTTTGGCCAAAAGTAGTGTAAATTGCCAACGGTTACTAATCGTGGTTCCCTCCCATGCATCTACCAAGATTTTCAAATCAGGATAATGATTGTATGATTAGGTTCTAGTTTGTAGGACACAACACTAAGCTGAGATAGGCTATTGTTATGGGGTTTTACCAACCAATCTCTTCATCGAAGGGTACATCCATCTTGTTTTATGTGACAGATGTGCAAGGGACCCCATTTGATTCCGTGGTTGGCAGAAAAGTTCTTGAGTGATGCTTCTCCTCATTATTTGGTGGCTGAGGTTTGCAGATGTTTGTGAAAGTATTGGGGACAACTGGTTTGTATGCACCAATGTAGTGACATCAAGACTAGTTTGTATATATCTATTGCCAGATAAAGCTTAGAAGAGCTATGTATGTATCATGTACCCATTTATTTGGAAGATTGTAATCTTGAATGGTAAACTTGAGTTTATTCAATATGAAATCTAAGTTATTGAAAGATTTGTGAAACTAAAATGAAATGCAATGGAAGTTTGGAAAAGTGTTTATTTCAAATGTGCATGTAATTTACATTATGAAAGGAAAAAAATGTATTGCTATGTTTTGGCATCATGGTTTATTCACTTGAAGTGAAAACATTGAAAGTTTAATGAGCTGAACACCGAGGTTGGTACATTCATTTTCAACTTGATGTAGGTGCCCACTATAAACCTCTATTTTCTCAAATGCACCATCACCTCATCACCAACTTGGAACTCTTTGTATCTTCTCTTCAAATCAACATTAGTTTTGTATTGAAAATTCATTTTATGAATGTGCTCTTTTACCTCTTCATGTAGTGTCTCCATGTGATCTTTAAAATCCTCTGCATCTACACTTTTCTTTTCAACTTTATCAATATTTTTCAGATTTGAAACAACTCTTGGACTACTACCATAGAATATTTTGAATGGGGACTTACCCGTGCTTCTATTCACTGAGTTGTTATAGGAAAATTTAGCTTGGGGTAGAATTAAATCCCACCCTTTTGGCTTATCTCCAACTAGACATCTCAACAAATTCCCCAAGCTCTTATTCACAACTTTTGTTCGGCCATCGATTTGTGGATGGTAGGCTGAACAAAAATTCAAATCAGTCCTAAGCTTCTTCTAAAATTTCTTCCAAAAGTAGCCAACAAACTTTGTATCTCTATTAGAAACAATGCTCTTCAGTAAACCATTGAAGTCTCACAATCTCCCTGAAAAACAAATCTGCAATATGAACATCATCATTAGTCTTTTTACATGGCATAAAGTGAGCCATTTTGGAAAACCTATCTACCACCACAAATATAGAATCATTCCCTCTTTGTTTCCTTGGAAAACCAAGAACAAAATCCATGCTAATCTCCTCCCATGGCCTCTCAAGTATAGGTAATGGTTGATATAAACCAATGTTTTGACTAACTCCTTTTTCCACTTGACACACCCCACAACCTTACACATATTTTATTACATCTTGCTGCAATTGAGGCTAGTAATACCTCTCTCCAACAAGTTCAATGGTCTTATCAAAATCAAAGTGCCCTGCGAGACCTCCACTATGTTTCTCCTTGATTAAATTCAATCTCATTGAGCTTCTAGGAATACACAATTGGTTACCTTTAAACAACATACCATCCTAGATCAAATAATCCAACCATTTGGTTCTATTTGCTGCAATAGGCTCCTTGCAAGCCTTTCATGCTTCTTCAAAATCTAAATATCCTTCATACAACTCTTTGATCTCATCAAAACCCACAACTTCAACCTGCATTTCAATCAACAAACCTCGCCTTCTACTCAAGGCATCTACAACTCTATTAGACTTCTCACTCCTTTGTTTCAAAAAAAATGTATAGCTTTGTAAAAAATCAACCCATTTCATGTGCCTTTGACTCAACTTCCCTTGAGTACTCAAGTATTGGAGTGCTTGATGGTCAGTAAACAAAAAAAATTCTTTGGGAAAAAGATAGTGCCTCCATTTTTTAAGTGCTTGAATCATTTCATAAAACTCTTGATCATAAACTGAATACTTTTTCTTAGCATCATTCAAATTTTCACTAAAGTAAGAAATAGGTTTACCTTCTTGGCTCAAAACAACCCCAATAGCATTTCCAATTGCATCACAATCCACCTAGAATACCTTGCTAAAATTTGGAAGTGCTAAAACAAGTTGCTTGGTCACTTTAGTCTTCAAAAAATAAAAACTCTTTGCTGCCCTTGTAGTCCACTTAAATTCCTTCTTATCACCCCTCATGGTTTCAGTTAGTGGTGCACATATGCTACTAAAACCTTTGATGAAATTTCTATAAAAAAATTCTCATCCATGAAATGATCTCACCTCCATTACACTCCTTGGTGTTGGCCATTCTAGAATAGCTTTCACCTTTTCTGGGTCCATCTTGATGCCTTCCCCTGATACAACAAAGTCCAAATATACCAATTCCCTCTTCACAAAGCTACACTTTTTGAGGTTAATCAA
>VDFB02177621.1:0-19148 GCA_007258455.2 Sequoia sempervirens | reverse complement strand
CTTGGTTTGTTCAATACAATTCTCAGAGTATTTCAATGCTTTCACTAATTTTAGTGAACAAATGTTCAAGACTACTTTACTGTCTACTAGGACTCATTTGATCTTGTGTTTATTAATGCATACTTCAAGATGTAGAGGGTCATTATGATCAGATTTTGGTGTGTAAAAGTCTTGTTCTAAGAAGGTGACATGGTGTGGCATAGCTATGTATCCAACCATGGCCTAAAATTCATTGACATCTAGGTTTGTAGGTATGGATGCTTCTTGTAATGCTTTGTCAAGGATGGCTCTATGTTGTCGCAAGATATGAAGGAGTTCCAAGATAGAGATTTGTGTGGGAGTTTTCCCTAGCTACTCTAGGAGGTTATATTGACCCTTTGGTTGGTGATTTGTGGAACAAAATGGAATAGTTATCTTGGTTCTACAAATGGCGACAACACAATCTAATTTTGCTTGTTTATAGTGATATTGGAAATATGATCATCAAAGGTTCTCACATTAAGGATGATAGTGTTGTAATCGTGTTTGACAGCTACATAATTGGCATTATTATTTTTTCTTGAATTGGAGTATTTTCCTTTATCATGGTCTTGTAAGGGTGCTTTGAATATGGTTTGATTAGCATTCATCTTGGCTTGTGGATTATCAATTTAAATGGTTTTGATGCAAGAGCATCTAGTGGTGTAAGGGAAATCTTGCATCACCCAAAAAAACATGCATTGCATTTATATTTCCTTTGGTTAGATTTTGTAGATGTCTTTGCATTTCTGGATACCCTTTTCGTCATTATGTAAATCCCCACTTTTAGTTTTGTTTTTTTTCTTTCTCTGGTCAACTGTTATTTTTAGCAGCTTTTGGAATTTGCTGCTAGTTTTAGCAACTTCTAGAATTTAAAGGTGTTTTGGAACAAAAATTATATTGGAGGATTCAAAATGGAAAAATAAGAAGATTGGTGAAAGAATTAGGTCGAGAGAATTCCCAGTTTGAAAGATATTGCAGTTTTAGTCTCGCAGAAAAGCACCTAAAAACATTCTAGATTAGGTTTGAACCACTAAATAGCCTTGAAATGGCCCGAAAACTTTCCAAAATTGGTGTAATAATTTTGAGCACATTTTTAACTCTGAGACCTTTCTGATGGTTCAAATGGTTCGAAAAACAGAGTCCCGAATCAAAAGTTATGGCTCCCGGAAGTTGGTACACTTTCAAAATGTGCTGATTTTTGAATGGTGTTTTAATGTTTGAATTTCAAATTGTAATTCTTGGTGCCAAACCGCCAAAACTCATAACTCAAATGTTGTTTTTGGATCCAAATGGAAAAGGGGATATTTATGGGGGGATTTTTCTAATTTTTGGGGGCTATTTGGGGAAAAGAGTTTGCATGCTGTGAAAAGGGGAACTTCTGTAATTTCTATAATTTCTGAAAGTTCTGTAGCTTGCATGTATCACAAAGCTTGAGGATTTGGGATCCTCTGCATGTAATATTTCCATTATTGAATAATAATAAAGTTTTCTAGTTGTGTGCATAATTTATGTGTCTTAGGTTTTCTCCCTCGTCAGGTTCCATCTTTAATAAGGTCTTGAATGATATTCTTGAGTGTCCAACATCTAGGTGTTTTGTGCCCTTTTGTACATTGGTATTCATAGTATTCATCATCTTTCCACCAATAAGATTTTATCAATGTAGGCTCATAGTTTTTGGTGTCTAGTAGAGTGAGAACATTTGATTACAAAAGTAGTTTAATAATTGATTCGATGGGTTCACCCAAAGGGGTATATGTTCTCTTGGCACAAGGAGGACCTCTTTGTTATTGATTGTTTTGGACTATGTTTAGAATTTTATTTTGACCTTGTTTCTATGTGTTTGGTGTATTGGATGCATTAGATGAGGAAGGACCTTTAAGTTGAATTATTTGACCTTTGGTTATTAGTTTGGCATCAACAACTCCATCATTTGTGATATTTTTGTTTTAGGACCAGTATTTTCTCTTGTCATTACTAGGTTTCAGATTTTCTTTGTTGACTTTAACTAGCCCTTTTGCAATAAGACCCTTTTCAATAAGGACACCTTTCTCGAGAATTTCCTCAGAGGTTGTGCAACATTGGATTTGGATTCGACTCATCAATTATCTATTAATGTTTTCCACAAACATAGTGACAAGTTGTCTTTCAGGAATGTGACAAGGGAACTTGCTAACCAAACCCCACCATCTCTGGTAGAACGAGGCAAGTGATTCATCTTCTTCTTGTTTGGTTGTGCTCAATGTTGCAAGGGTGACATCATTTTTAATGTTGAAGGAAAAGTGATTGATGAATTTTTTGGGTAGTTCACTCCATGTTCTAATTCCTGGTGGAATATGTGCAAACCAATCTAAGGATGGTCGTATGAGGCTTCGTGGGAATAGTATCATGAGATAGGTAGTGTCATATGAGACTTACATACATGATGTGTTAAATTCTCGAATGTGTTCAATTGGATCTCCTATCCCCTTATACTTAGGCAAAGGTGGTGTTGTGAAATGAGGAGGAAAGGGTGGCATGTATAGATTTCAATCAAATGGAAAGGGGCATAGATCCTCCATAGAATAGGTCTTCTTGTTGGTCCCCATTTGTATATTTTTCTATTGAAGGGTCTACATTTTTTGTATCAAAAAGTCAAAGGCTAGTGTTGCATTTTTTTGGTTTGGTGTCATGATGTTTGTATTGAGGTCATATGTTGGATTTGAGTTGGGATTGATGGTTTGTGATGTATGATCTTGATTACCATATCGGTGTGTGTTGTTTTGATTAGGGATGAAGTTGGTATTTAGGTTTGTTCCAAAGGCCATGTTTGCATGCGGTATGGTATTTTGAGGTGTAGACCCTTGATTTATGCCTTGGTTTTGAAAATTTTCTCCTTGATTTGCATTTTTAAAAGGTGGTGTAGGTCCCTGATTGGTATTTTGAAATGATGGTGTAGGTCCTTGATTGGTATTTTGAAATTATGGTGTAGGTCCTTGATTGGGATTTTGAAATGATAGAAGGTACCCTTGATTAGTGTTTTGGAGTGATGGAATAGACCCTTGATTGTTGTTTTGATTTGATGGAATAGCCCCTTGATTGTTGTTTTGATTTGATGGAATAGCCCCTTGATTATTGTTTTGATTTGATGGAATAGCTCCTTGATTGGTATTTTGATTTGGTGGAATAGCTCCTTGATTGGTATTTTTATTTTGGGTCCTTCATGAGATAACATGAATCCTTCTTGATTTAGTTGGTGGGTTTTTACTTGATGAAGGGCCACCTTGAAATTATAATAAGGAACCTTGATGTGTGTTTTGAAGTGTGGGGATAAGACCTTGATTTTCATTTTGGGACAAAGGTGTGTGACCTTATGATATGGAACCTTGATTTGTGTTTTTTTGGAAAAGAGGGGTTTCAAAGGTCTTACCCATGGCATTTGAGGAACTTCCAAGTGTGAAACTTTATCCTTGTGTAGTAGTATGGGTTACCTTATTTCCAAATGTTGAAATGCTTGGGATGTGTGTAGTGGTGGTAGTCATGTGTGTAGTTGTACCAAGGGGTATTTTTGTCATTTTTTGTGATGAGGGCATGCCAAATGCAAATGGGTTTTCAGTTTGTTCCTCTACAATGGTTGATACATCGAAGCCTTGAGGTAATTTGGCACCCTTTTTAGCTAGTGTGTAGAAGTATTGGTTAGGGTTGGCACTAAAAAGTTGATCAATCATGCTCAAAAATCTTAGGTCTTGATAGGCTTTGTCAATTTCTTGAGGAGTCAATTTCTTGTTGAATTCTTCTAGGTTTAGGTTTTCTCATGTTTGGTCTCTTGAAGGCATAGAATGATTTGAATTTGTTCCAAGTGTAGTGTCATGAAAGGGGTTTGAAAATTCCATGTATTTTCTCTTGTCTTGTGACCTTGTTTCAACCATGTGAGACATTTGCAAGTTGAAAGGTAATGCAAGGTGGTGATGAACTAAACTATGTTTTTGGATTTTCTTAGATTTTAGGATATTAAAATGCAACGATGTTAATGCAAGGATGATGATGTCCAAAGGATGGGAGATAATGAATGCTAAAGGATACTAAAGATTTATTGATGATCAAGGTGAATGATAAGGTAACTAGATGATGCTAATTGAAGATCAAGGTAATAATGCAACTAAGGTTAAAATGGATGCAAAAGGATAATAATATGGTGCTAAGGTTAAGGTAAAGTGAGTTATTTTTTTGTATTTCTAGAATAAGGGTGCAAAGATAATGAAATTAAATGATATTGATGATAATATGGTGCAAAGTGCAATCTAAGCAATATGAGTCTAAATGAAAGTAAGGAAATGCAAAGGAATTTTAAACAAAGCATGAAAATCAAGCTAATGTGAACCCAAGGCAACAAATTCCAAATGCCATTGACCATAAGAGGATAACTTTGACAAAGTAGATCCAAGACTAAGACACAAGCTTAAGACTCAAACTTGATAAGGTGACAATGACAAGGATAATGGTAAATGACAAATAGAATATGTAACCAAGAATTTCCAAAAGCTCAAAGGTCTCCCTATGTTCAAAATTTGAAGGCCCAAATGCAACCTAAGAATCAAAATTTAATTTGTGCAATGCAAAGAATGGAGGAATGTAGCCTATAATGCAATTCATTTCTAATGGCAATGCTAAAATGAGCTAGTGAATCTTGAAAGTCTTTGGTTTATTAGTCAGAGGTCACTGTGAAACTATTTTGGCTGAATTTTGGACATAGATTTCATAAGTTTTTGTTTAGTAGAAAATTGTGGCTCTGTTTTCAACAAATGTATTGCATAGTTGCAGTTTAGGTTATCAAATGTGACTCTATTTTCAGCAATTGTGTTTCAAAAATTTAGTTACGATTTTCTAGTTCTCAGTTGTGGTTCACAATATAAGATGTGGCTCTATGTCTATCAATTACAGTTTTCCAGAATGTTGTTTTGATAGTTTTGATGTTTTGAAATTGTTTTAATCCAAGTTTTGATTGTTTCTGAAGAAATGTGATTGGAAAACATAGAAAACAGTATCAAGCACTTGTTTTTGGTTTGGTTTGATATGAAAATGTTTGATTTTTAAGAAAAAAAGTATGAATCCTATGGTTGGAAAGGAAAAATATTCATTGGGTTCCCACTTGGATTTCTCCAGCTATGCTTATTTAAAGTGCATAGCCTAGGAACTTGGTAGCACTGGCTCCCCTCCACAACACTCACTTCTTCAGGCATACCAAGTTTTGAATTCCATAAGACCACAAGGATCTTAAGAAATTTTCCATCTCTACAATGAACCACAAAAAATGTGGGATGGCTTTAGAGGTTTGACCTCCTGCGCCAGCAAATAGAAGGATTTTGGATTTTTAAAAAATAAGAGGTGTCTAGTAAGGGCATTCGGTTTAGGGGGTACTATGATAAACTCCCTCAAGATGTATCCCAACCCTTAGAACAAGGGATTTTTGCATCATAAAGATACTGTGGGAGAGCTATCACGTACCACTTCCCATTGATTGCAAACTTTCCTTGCAATCACAAATTTATATAGCAGTTTAGAAGGAATTGGCTTTAGCTCGTTACCACTTGGATTGTTCCCTTGGGGTGAGTACTTTTTCCCACCAAGGTAGGCCCTCTAATGGGTAGACACAAAAACAAATGTGTCTAGCTTTCTAATCACCAAGTTTGCACAAGGTGAGAGCATAATACCTACCATCCTTCAAACACTAAAACAATGGTTCATTACCCCCTAGCTAAATATGCATGAGAGAAGAAAGTCATTTGTTTTAAGAACCAACTGAAATGCTATCTAATCTAAAGAAAACAATATTTTGTAGTTTCAAAATAAGGCCTTGGACATATGGAAACCTACAAAACCACACATTAGTAGTTTCACAAAGATATCTTGGACCAACAAAAAGATGCAAAAACCCTAGTTAGCACAAAAGGTTAAGAACTAAACAAGGATTCAAAAATTAACAACTAAGCTAGATTAGAGAATAAAGAAATTAAATTGAATTAAAAACTTAAAGAAAACTAAACTAAGAGCTCAATATTTTTATTACTCCAAGGGAAGCAGTTTTGGGAGCTCCACTCCAAAGCCACACTCTTAAAAAAAAAATTAGTAATCATAAAACACTACTCTACATACAAAACCCAAAAGAAAAATTGAAAAGACACTAAAAATGGAATTTTATACTGAGTAGACAAATGTGTCATTCTGTGCAAGGATTTCATCACTGTGTTGCATTGCGCTAGATCGATTGTGTCGCACTTTCAAATTCAAAATTTCACACCTATCATGTCTTCAACAAATACGGTGTTTCTAGTCAAATGCATCACTGCTTCTATCAAATGTGTTGCTTCTTGGCAAATATTTCATTGGCATTTATCAGTTGTGTTGTTTTGTACCTAAAATCTATAGAAACAAGAAAAAATCCATACGAAAACCTATAAAATTTCATCCTTCAGATTGAGCTCACCAATGTAAGATGGAAAAAAGTATCCTAGCCTAGATAGAGTGACAACCAAACACCTCTAAGCTATTAACCTCATCTAACAAGAGAAAACAACAAAGCATGAGAAAAATGAAAGCATCAAACAAAAGTACTCCCCATGCTTGCACTTGAATCACTTCTCTTTCTCTCCTATTTCTCCTTTTTCAATCTTTACCCTCAAATTTTGTGGTAGACTTGTGCAAAAACCTACAAATTGTAAGTAGAAGGTTGGAGATAGAAAACAACTATTAAGTTGAAAATGGGAGAGGAAGGTTGCTTTTATAGACAACCATTCAAATAGATGGCCAAGATCGATCTTCTAGAAAGATTCCAAGATCAATAGATGAGAATCAATGAGACAAAGGTTACAAAATGGATGGCCAAGATCAAACTTCTAGAAAGATGCCAAGATCAACAGTTGAGAATTGATGCAACCAACATATTCCATTCATGGAAGAGTTATGATGTTGACAGCTATGATGCCCGATGGCTATGATGGAAATGAAGGCTATGATAGAAATGAATGATAGGGCATATTTGACCAAAAGGGAGGCATAAATGATTTATTTAAATTATTTATTTGAAAATGAAAATAGACAAGTGAGAGAAAATAATAGTCATTAATTATTTATTTGGAAGAAAAAATAAGAAAAAGGAGCATTTAGTAGAATTAAAATTACTGAAATCAATTTAATTAAATGGGGAGAATGAGAGGTGGAGCATTGAAATGAGTGATTTGAATTATTTATTTAAAGGAGAAGGCCAACACATAATTAGAAATAATCTTGACAGACTGCCTTTTAGTAGAAGATGAAAAGGTCAAATAATAATAATTATTATTATTATCTGACTACAGACAAATGATGAAAGATAAATAATTAAATAAATAATGATTTATTTAATTATTGAAGAAAGGGTTGTTAGTGACACAATTAATTTATTTTAATTGATCAGGATAGAATAGAGATTAGAAAGTTAATTAAATAAATAATTAAGAATTATTTAATTAATAGAGGAATATGATCAAGCATAATTGAATAATTAAAATTATTCAATTATCGGGCGATGACGACCAAGAAAAATGATGCTCATAGACTTAGGACATTTTTTAGAGTCTATAGTAGAAGGTACAAATTTTACCACTAAGAGGATCAAGCCTTAGCCATGGATGATAGCATGTGGTAGGGCTATTATGCCATGCACTGCCATCTCTAATAAAATAGAAAATAAAAGCTTCAAATATGTAACACCCAACTAGCCAAATCCATATATCTACACATAGAATAGAACAACAAAAATGTTTATAATTTGTTGTTTCTAGATTTTGATTGTGTTTGATTTTTTTCATCAAAATAAAAATCCAAAAATAGAAAATTGTAAGCAATATGGATTGTGGAATCTCATAGCATTAACAAAAATGTTGGGGAATTTTTTGGGGCTTGCCTCAATCAAACCTCCATTTTGGTGTTTCCACCTCCATGGATAGCCATATAGATAAAAATAGGAAAAAAGACATGAAATGTAAAGACATGTGATATAAACAAACCTCACAATGGAGGAGAACCCCTATCACAAATGTAATAAATGTGTAATAGACAATATTGAATAGACGAGACAAAGAGACAAGAGAGACGAGACAAAGAGACAAGAGAGCATTACCAATAGCTTGTGGCTCCCCTCTTAGCTTGATAGAAGTGATAATATTGTATGTAAGAGAGCCTTGACTCTCTTTGATATAAATATAGTAGAGCTTCATTATGGAAGTGAGGGACAATGAGAAGATTGGAGTAAAATGAGTAGAGAAGCAAGATCAAATGAGAGTGAAAATTGGAGTTTTGTGAGGCTACATGGGTGGGAAGAGCCATTACATCCACTTTTCTACCACAATGACACATGCCATAGGTAAAAGATGTGGAATGTTCTCATTTGAATCTCAAAATTTTTGGGGATGCTAGTGTATCATGGAGATGTCTATGCATTGCACAAGTGTCCTACTCAAAAAATTGCAAGAATGAGATATCTAGGCTACTAGTGCTTCATCATTGTCACTTATGAAGTTGGGATTGTGAAATTTTGACTTATAGGTTTTTTTCATTAATGCAATGGGCTAGATGCACAAGTGTAAAATTGCAATAGGGTGCAATTTTATTAAACTATATTTTGTGCCCACTTTAGTGAGCTGAATTTTTGAGAAAAATCAACTGCACTAAAGTAGTTAAGAAGACACTAACCAAATTTAAAAAATTTAAAATTTAAATTTTTTATAGATTTGTGCAAAAAAGGATATTGTAGAGGCCATAGAGGTCATGTAGTTGGATACTAACGATGCCCATAGCATTTGAACTCAGTGAAAAGCTACTGTTCCTGATGTGAAGTTTCATTTTACAAAACTCAAAATCGGGTTAGTTTTGAAATTAGAAAAATCTACCATGATGAGAAGAATGCTTAAGAAATTTTTGGTGAATCAGAAGAAATATTCGATGAAGTGATTATATGTCCCCTTCTATATTTTACCCTAGCTAGGTGGGGTGAAAATAGGAAGGATGGAAGGAATATTTGCACCACAAAAAATGGGTAAAAATGAACCTATATATGTCTAGGTGGACCCATGGAAAAATCATTTTCACTATTCAATGTGAGGAGTTTGTTGAGTTTTTTTTAGAGTTTTCAAAAGAATCCTTGTAAATGAAACTTCAAGATACCAAGGATTGAATGGCTATGTGCTGATGTGGCAAGGGGCATCCCACCTGATGAGGTATGCAAAAAATTTCCATCCAACTTATCATTTTAGCACATTTATTTAGCATTTTAATTTCCTAGAGTAGTGTAGGCATCCAACCAATGTGACAACATTTGAGGGATATTTTGAAATCCTACTAGCATCCTACTTATGTGTTGTTGTCATCCATGATGGCCTTAGATGCTAGCATTTCATGCAGATGTTTGTGTAGCACATTGTAGTCCCAAAGGCAGACTTAAGAAATTTAGAAATTTTTTGATGATTTAAAGTTAGAAGATTTTTGAAATGTAGATTATTCTTACATGATATTTTATATTTTTGTAGGAGTGGCCTAAGATTAGATAGCATAGTAGTGGGGTGATTCTATCATTATTGTATAGTTGCAGCAATGAGATCAACACAGATGACTATGGTTTGCTTTAGCATGTCAAGATTTGGTGGGTCTATACAATACTAGAGATTTGATTCCATGATCATATTCTCATGGCACTCATGTAGCATGTTGGGATGTGAATACCTTAAAATTTCATCTCCTAACAAGGGAGATGGTTGTTAATTTAGAGGATGTCTACCAAATCCTATGCCTACCCACTTGTAGAGAGTGGGTGACATACAAGGAGGATAGGATAGCCTAGGACATCCAAGTTGTGCAGTAGTTTGTCCTTAGCCACATAGTCCTAGAGGAGATGAGTGGGTGTATCTACATGCAATGGCTTGAGTAGGGTTGTGTGGTGATGCCACTAGTTCATCAAGTGATGATTGTGACATGATGGAAAAGTGAGGCTCTCACGTCCATGAGGGCCTCATCCATTGAATCCAAGCAATGGAGAAGAGGATAGTATTTTCTTGGGTCATAGCATGCTCACACACTTATATCTTGACCTCAGGTGATACATCCACTATGAGTATCACAACATTACCACCGCATGCTTCTTTAGGTGTGGGTGTTTAAGAACATCTAGTGTATGATGTCAATCAAGTATCCCATAGGCCTATTGTATGGATTTCCTTGAGCACATGCTTACCCCTAATACATGACTTGCGGTATGAAAAATAATAGTTTTAATGTTAGAGGATAGATACTTTGAGGGTCCATGATATTAGATGGTGGTCCTATAGGTGGATGGTACATGGCTATCTAATATGAGTTAGATATGGAGGATGCAACATGATCGACTCCTAGTCAAGGGGTTAGATTATATTATAGTACCATACTATTAGCACTAGGTTTCCTGATAGTTTGACAGCTGGAGGAAATCCCTTTGGTGGATCCCATGTACATACGGTCTCATAGGATCACAGTACAAGAAAGAGACCAGCCTCGTTTGACAATCGTCAATGTCACACTCAACAATGATGAATAGCTTAACACCCTAGTGAATTATGATGTTGGTGTCTTAGTTGGATTTTCCAATTGGTGATAGATAATAGGTCCCACCATAATTTTTCCAATAGGTGCCCCCATAGGTGATGCTAGTTCTCATGGTTCAAAAGGCAAGGGTCAAAGGAGTGGTGGTGATGGTGATGAGTCAGAGGTGGTAAAAGCATAGAAGAGGCCAAGATGATGGTGATGTGAGGCATCACCAATATGCATGGATCCTATCTCAATGGCACCACACACCATCCAGACAATTGTGCCTCCCTCAACAATAGCAACAGAGCCAAGCATCGCATCCAATAGTAGTGATCCACCCTCAAACCCACATTGGTAGGCTATCGACCTAGGTACAAGTATGGTATATTTTATTTAATTTTAGTTTCTCATATATACATGTATACTTTGATGATATGGTACTGATATCATCCACTTTCTCTGTGGTTTCAGTGTTCACACAAGAGTGGTTGGATTTCTTATGGCAATGCATATCAAAGGGTAAACACAAAGTTGTGTCACACTTTCAATGATAAATAGAGTGAAATATTTTCAGCGAGAAGAGTTTAAATGCATTGTTTCGGCAAACCATGTAAGTATTATGTCTTTATAGGTTTGGTGAATCAAAAAGTCAAAATTTTCCTGTTCCTGCTTTGAAATTGGCTTTGAAATTGCATTTTTTAATGTGCTAGGTTTCTATAGAAAGGGTTTCGGTAGAAACAGTTTCTATAGAAAGGGTTTTGGCCGAAACCCTTTCTATAGAAACTGTTTCTACCGAAACTATCTATGTGGCATCCTAGTTGCAGCGTGCTTTCGACTTTCAAATTTTCTTGACTTTCAGCTGGCTAAGTATTTGCAATCAAAATGTGGTCTTTTTTGCAAAAATACCCTTTAATAGAGCTCGAGTGGAGAATCAAATATATAATTTTTAAATATTTTTATTAGTTTTAATATATTTTATTTTTAAAATAATGCAAGTAGGTTTTCAAAATGAAAAAAGAAGTTGATTACAAATTAAAAACAAGATAGTAAAACTTATTAAAAAAATTTAAATCTTATATGAGGCACAAGAGGAGAGTCTTCTTCAAAAGGGTATGATTTTTTTTTGAAAATAAATTTAAAATTTTGAAAATAGTTGGCAAATAAGTGGCTAATAAATTGACATGCTGACTTTTAAAATGTTAATACAAGAAAAATATACATCAAAATTGATTTTCTTTTTCGCACACAAGATATTAGGGGTACCTAAACTGGAGAAAAAAATTAGGGAGGAAATGAAGTTTTTTCAATTTTGTTCTTCACAGCTCATGAAGTCATTCTTTTCTGGAAATTTTCAACATTCCAAAATTTGTCAGCAATTGAGTTAAAATAATAGAAACAAAATTTTTTGAAATTTTAAAATTACAACAATAAGCTTCATCAAAGGATTCTACATTTTATTAATTTTATTTTGAAATTCAAACATAAAGACCACTTTTATGTGAAGTTCAAATTTTTTTATTTGTTGGCCGATTCCTTTATAAAGAGATGTGACATAGGTTTGGCGCTTTTAAAGTGGTCTTATCCATCTAGATCTAGGGGTTGGTCCCAGATGCCTATAGGCCTCCCATAGCAAGGTGTCATGAACCATTATTAGAGCCTATAGTGCATCTCAGGATGGCCTATGACGAGGTTTTGGTGGGTGGATGTGGTCCAATGGACTACCAAGCTAACTACAATGATTGGGAAAAGGGACAAATAGGCTATGAAGCTCCAAGTACTTTGATTGAGAGAGATAATGTCATGATGAGGGTTGAGAGTGTTGTGTAGACATGTGACACCTTGTAGAGCTAGATCGATGACCTCGATAAGTAGCTAGATGTGGCTAGGATAGCACCCCCTTCTCCTTAGGATCCTCAAGTGCAGTAGCTTAGCGATGAGATGTGGCGAGCCTAGGAGTGGGAGGCTTCACTATTGGATTATGTCACAATGTTGTGGGAGGAGGTGGTAGAGCTACGAGGAGAGATATGGGGGCTACAATTGTAGAGCATGTTTGTGTCTCAATCACAGTTATATCACTCCTAAACATCTATCTAGCACCCTCCTCTACCATCACCAATGCTAGAGGGCTTAGGGAGGGATGCACTCAGGGGTTGAGAGCCAGTTTTTGTTGTACCATACCATTGATGTATATGATTTTTTTTGTATAGAGTCACATACAAATATACAAACACCACATTTTTCATAGTGGTGTGATACATGTACATGACATTATTTTTTATATATAGACATGAGATTTTTGGATTAGTATTATGGTGTTCTTTATGTGTATGTTTCTTCATGTATGATTATGTGATGGATGTATGTTTATGGATGTATTCTTAGATTAGATACTATCATGATTTAATAAACATACACTAGATGTATGCTTAGTTAAATACAATGATGATCTAATGCCTAACTAAAAGAGTTAATCAAACACAATATATGGATACAAAGCATAGATATAAAACACACACACACACGCACATATATAATTCCTAATTATAAAAGTTAACAACATACACATGTTTACATCATAACACAAAATAAAAATATAATGTGTTAATGAAGAAATTTCATAGCATAACAGTCTACAAACCCCACAAGAGGGGATGAGCGTCTTGCACATGCCATGCATAGACCTTATGCATAGTATTGACAAGGATGCATTGCATTGAATGTTTCTTTTAGAGGTGCACCATCTATAGACAATAATCCATATGCACCAAAACCATACATGAAGGTGATTATGTAAGAACCTAACCAATTAGGGTTGAACTTCCCCTTTTGATCAAGTGGCACATTTAGATTTCTCTAGTTCTCATAGAGAACAAGATCACCTACCTTAAAGTATGAGAAAGAACACCTTGATTATAATGTTTATAAATAGAGTTTTTGTAAGCTTGCATGCCAAGGGCCTACAATTGGTGCTCATCAAGCAACTCAATCTAGTTTATGTATTTTGCATGGTAAGTGTCATCATCAATCAACCTTTTAAGGGAAACTCATATAGAAAAAAATTCCAACTCTAAAGGCATGATAGCCTCAGCACCATACATCAGGTTTTATAGGGTTGTGCCAATAGTCATATGAATTCTCATGCAATAGGTCCATAAGGCATATTTTAAATGAGTATTCCAGTCCTTACCATGTTTATTCACTATTTTTTGAAGAATTAGCTCCAAAGTTTAATTAGATTCTTTAGCTTGGGCATTATATTGAGGATAGTAAGGTGTAGAAAATTGATGTTCGATGTGAATTTTTTCTAAGAATTACTTCACCTCTTTGTTCTTGAATGAAGTACCATTATCAAAAATAAAGGTAGAGGAAATCCAAAACAAGCAACGATGTTGTTTAAAAGAAAGCTACAGATCGCTTCAGCATTGGTGGATTAGAGTGCAATAGATTCAACCCACTTCATGAAGTAATCAATGGATCTAGGGTCAATGCAGGATCATGGGAGTCCAAACTAAACCCTTTAATGGCAATAAAATTTAGAAAAACAAAGTTAAGAAACCTAATATAAAAGTTTGAATAAGTTATTAACATAATTTCAAAAATATGTAAGAACATAATTTGTAGAAAATTTAATTTAGTTTCTAAGATACTATTCCTTTTTTTGAGAAAAAAATCTATTTGGTGAAAATTTGAAATTTAATTGTAGTAGTACTAAATTTTTAGGAAAAAATAAAAGGCAAGTGTATGTTTGACCGACCTAAGTACAAGAAAAAAATAGTATATTTTTTTGAAACTTTCATTATAAGTAGAGGATGCATGCCCAGATGTGTTGCATTTGTATTTGTAATTTTTTGCAAGTAAATAATTAGTTATGATTTTTTTATTAAAACTTTTTAAAAATATTAAAAATTGTTTGTTTGACCACCATAACTTGGTCCAAATTTATGAAATTCATTTTTTCTTTTTTTATCCTATAGTATGGGAAGCATAAAATGTGTTGCATTTTTCGAATTCAAAAAATGTGAAATTGTTTAAGAATTATAGATATTTTTCAATCAGCTTATCAATCAGGACTTTAGTTAGAATGTATGTAAAAAATCAATAATAATTATCTATTTAATTCCAAATAGGGCATATCTTATATTTTGGAAAGCTGGCAATTTTCTCAATAAACCCTTTTCATTTCATCAAATTTAGATTAAAAAAAGTCGTCAGTCACATTTTTTTTCATATGACCACTTTTTGGACCCCCATGATCCTGCACTCACCCTCTAACGATGAAGGTATGCATTTTAGAAGAAGGAGGTGATATTTTTCAATAATATCCAACCCCCATTTTGCAAATGGCCAAGGAGAGGTCTAATTTTAAAGCTCTTATGTAGGATCTTGAATGAGATTATTGTGTTATCGCCATTGAGGACATTTCTTGACAAAATCAAAGGATTATTTTTCCATTATTTTCCAATAATGTCCCATAAGTTTACACACTAAGGATTTACCATTGAAATTTCCACCCCCAAGCCCAAGTGAGTTTCTTGAAGGGAAAGGGGTATTTCAACCTTAGTAAGACATCGAAGAAGAAGACCATTGTAGGACTTTTGATAAAGAGCATTAGATAAGATAATGTATCAAGCTGAAAGATTTCATAGCTGAGTGAAATAATTTTGAGTCACATCATTGAGAAAATTTGCAATCTTTAGATAATTATAATGTGTGAATATGATTACCTAGAGTCTATGTGAGCGTACATGAGAATTTCAGGTTCAAGATCTGAGATAGAAAGGGAGCAAAGAATTTGAACCATAAATTGGTACTCTTCTATACCATCATCTAAAGGTACAAGGGAGGTTGTGGTTTCCATTACATCTGTGTGGTGATTCTCTCTCTTAGGAACACAGTATATTGTAAAAGAGAAGAATCGATCAAACAAGGATAAAGCTAAATCTCGATACTGAGATAGCTTACTTTCTTACATTACTGTGATTTGGTTCACAATAAGTTCAAAATCACCATGAATGAGAATATGTTTAATATTTAATTCCATTACAATACATAAACCAACAATGAGGGCTTCATACTTAGTGATATTGTTAGTACAATGAAATTCTAGTTGAAAATATAGAGGAACTGGCTTACCCTTGACTAATATTTAAACAACACCTACCTGAAGTTGATTTGAAATCTTGATACATTGAAATATATTTCCCACATAGGTTCATGGCTTAATGTGCAAATAAATTATCATTTGGAAACAAATACAAATTAGGGAAGGAGTGAGATGATGGAGCTTCCACCAATTGATCAACAATAGCTTGTCCTTTGATTGCTTTTTGAGTTATGAACTTGATGTCTAACTCAGAGAGCAACATCACCCATTTCACTAGCCTTCCTAAATATTAGTTCTAGTATTTTTTTTTTAAGGAGATCACATTTTACAATCACATGAGTTTCTACATGGAGAAGATAATGTCATAACTTTTGTGTTGCAAAAATCAAAGTGAGATATTGTTTCTCTATGGAAGAATATCGAGTTTCATATTCAACTAGAATATGAATAATATAGAAGACTACTATTTCTTTACCATCATCATGATGTTGAGATAATAAAGTTGCTAAAGCATGAGGGGACGCAAAAACTAAAGTAAAAAGGGTCTATCATACATAGCCGACATCAAGATAGGATGATTAGATAAATAAATTTTGATAGATTCAAAAGCTTTGTCACACTCATCATCCCATTGAAAATGAACATCTTTCTTCAATAGATGTGTGAAGGGAAGGATATGATCAACCAATTGAGATATGAATCTATGAATCGCCTGAATCTTCCTATAATGTCATAAAATTGCACCCCCTTGCAATTTAACATACATTCTTCTATCTGCTTTAGTGTCCACTCCCTTAGCATCTTGTGTAGTCTCATTTTAGCCCTTGCATCAGCCTTTTTCCCCTTTCAGGATGCTCAACACCCATATTTAGTAGCTACCCTCATGTGTTAGATTTTCATCAAACCTTGTGTTTTTCCCATTCTTGTCATTTTTTAGTGTGATGTTTTTGGACACTAGAGCACCGCACGGACTTCTACATGCCGCACTAGCATCTTGTGACATTTCAACATTCAAACGACCACTTCCAAGCATATTTTCCACTTTTCATCAAGTTTTGTTGGTGGTAATGGCTTGGGACACCTTGAAACGGCTCAAGAAGCTTCTTTTCCCTCTTTAAAAGCTATCTTTTCAACTCATTTGGTCTTCTTCTCCTTCTTGGCTTATCTCTTGACTTCTCTTCTCCTCTCTACAATATTCTAAATTGCTCTTTTTCTTGAACAACTCCATCCAGTTTTCTATAGTAGCACTCTCAAGCTTTTATAGTGCTCTTTGCAACACTCTTAACTCTTGCATATATCTTTGTCTCTCTTTGGCTTTCTTAAGCCTCGCAGGTAATATCTCTCTTGCCTTGTGCTTCTGATCATCTTAGGATTTCTCACATCCCCTATCAATTTCATCTCTATCTCATGATTTGGGTTCTTCTCCTTGAGTAAGGATTGCTTTTATCACTCTTGCATTCATTTCATTCTTGTTATCTCTATCTATCTATTTGGATGTTTGTGAACCTGTGGGAACACCAAAACGAGGATTTGACTGAGGCAAACCCCTATATAGCCTCAAAATTTTCTCCAAATATTATGCATGCAAGTGTGGAAGAAATTCATTTGTTGGAGGCTCCATTACTTTGGTTTTTGTGAGCTTCTTCTATTTCTTATCCTCTTTAGTCTTATCATCTACTTTACTTTATTTCAGCTCTATTTTATTCCCTTACTTTCTCACATTCTAAGAGTTCCTAGTAGTCAGAGTAGAAGTAGCCATTCTATGTTTTATGTGACACTCTCAGTTTTCTATCTGTATGAGATGCTAGTGCACTTTTAGGACTCCAGTGTGCCACATTGGCATCCATTCACCACATTGACATCCTTTGGCTAAAAACTCGCTAGTTTTTCCAAGAAATCTTTGTGACCTACTCTTTCAAATTCTCAAACTCTCACATTGTTCCTTGATGTAGTTTAGGGCAGTTCACCCCTTGGGAATCTCTTGAGAATAAAGAGACTCATGAGTAGTGAATCACCCTTCTCTACACTTCCCTAGTAAACTATGTAGTTGCAAGATGTTTTTAGGTGGAGGCATGCTAATAATGGCATCAAATTTCTTTTGTCAACTTCAATTCCTTGATGAGAAATGAAAAATCCTAAAATCTTTCCAACATCTATGTCAAAGATGCACTTAAGAGGATTTAGTCTCATCTTATAGTGTCAAATCCTTTCAAAAATAAGTTAAAAATTCTCTATGTGATCTTAAAGATTTGTAGACTTAGCGAAGATGTCATTGACATAATATTTTAGGATATTTTGAATGAAATCTTGAAAGAAAAGAGTCATCATTTTTTGGTAAGTTACTCCAACATTCTTTAACCTAAATGGCATGACTACATAGAAGAAGGTACCCCAAGGGGTAGTGAAGGTTGTCTTATACTTATCTTCTCAGTTAATACAAATCTAATTATAGCCCAAGAACCCATCCATGAAGGATAATAAGGCATGGCCTACAATTGAGTCCAAAATCATATCAATATTAGGTAACCAAAAATTATCTTTAATACAAGCCTTATTAAGATTACGAGAATATATACAAATGTGAATATGGCCATTAGGTTTACCAATAGAAACAATATTTGAGATTCAAGGTGAATAGTCAATAGGAAAGATACAACTAGCTTTTAGAAGATTTTCTATCTCAGTCTTGACTAATAAAGCAAGCTTAGGATTCATTTTATGAATATTTTCTTGACAGCATTTGCATCAAGACATAGAACAATAGTGAACCACTAAGGACTCATCAATACTAGGCATATTCTCATATGACCAAGCAAAAATTACCAGGATGAGAATGTAACAAATTAGCATGATTTTTAGATTATTCTAAAGAGACACTTTCCAATATTAATCACTTTGTCAAAATATTTAGGACCATGAGAACATCAAAAGTATATCCTTTAAGGAGAGTACTACAGTCCTTAGAATGAGGCATAGAAACACTATAATCCATATTAGATAATGGAGCCTTCTCATCGATACTTATAACAGATTCCCCAAAATATGCATATTTACTCAAACAATATGAGAATTGTTGTTTATGGTGATAAGAAGGTAGGTTAGAGTAGGAACCTATAAATTACTCTAGTGCTTCATCCAAAGAGAATGCATCTAGAGGTACCTCCTTAGATTCTATCTTATTTTCAATAAATTTAGGATGAATTAGTTTGAGAGGGAGGTTTGGTAGAAGTCATGTTGACATTCAACCATGGTTTCACCTTAGAATTTGTGGGGTGGCATCTGTAATGTCCCTAAAATATAATTTTAATAATAACTAATTTGTAGATTGAATTCAACATGCACATAAAAATAGGCACAAGATATATTACTCCAAAAATATGAAGAGAAATCCAAAATATATATGTATAACATATTGACTACAATTTAGAACAATGATATGAAATGATTTATGATT
>VDFB02177619.1:0-27990 GCA_007258455.2 Sequoia sempervirens | reverse complement strand
ACATTCTAAGCAACTTGCTACAAATCTTGCAACATCCCTTTTCATTCCTTTCCAAAAATACAATGGCTTTACATCAGTCAACAATTTAGTTACTTCGGAATGTCTAGAATAAGGTGTGGTATGAACTTCTTTCCACACTATATTCCTTAATTCCTTAGAGTCAGGTACACAGATTCTTCCTTTAAACCCTAATAAACCACCAAGTTCAAAGTGAAATCCTTCATACCTTGAGTCATGCGGATTATCTGAGAGTGCTTGCTTGACTTGCTCATAATACTTGTCACCCCTAGATTTTTGCAACACTTGACCCTTGAAGTCAAATTGAATTGATATCATCAAGGAGATGTCTCCTACGACTTAGGGCGTCTGCAACTTGATTTTCCTTGCCCTTGATATAGATGATTTTAATATCATAATCCGATATCAATCCAGCCATCTCCTTTGTCATGCATTCAGATTTGGTTGGGTAAACAAATACTTTAGACCAGGGTGTTCGGTCTTCAGTTCGAAAGGTTTTCCCAAAAAATAGTGTCTCCACATTTGTAATGCATGGACAACTACTGCCAATTCTAGATCATGCGAAGCATAATTTTGCTCATAAGGCTTCAGCTTCCTAGACTCATAGGCTATGACTCGCCCATCCTACATCAATACTCCACCCAAACCTTCTCCTGAAGCATCTGTGATGACATCAAAATCACCATCCGGATATGGTAACTTCAATATTGGAGTTGAGGTTAACTTTTCCTTAAGTTGGTCAAATGTCGCTTGAGATTTCTCTAACCATTCAAACTTCTTCCCTTTTCTCTGCAATGAAGTAATGGGAAATGCTATTCTGGAAAAATTTGCTACAAACTTTCAATAATAACCAGCCAAAACCACAAAGCTTCGAACTTCTGGCACATTCTTTGGTACTGGCCATTCAAGCACTGCTTTAATTTTTGTTGGATCAACTGCAATCCCATTAGCTAAAATCACATGACCCGAATATTGCACTTCCTTCTGAAAGAAGGTACACTTCAAGAGTTTTCCATAAAGCTTATGCTCCCATAAACATTGGAGAACAATCCCTAGATGTTGGAGACGTTCCTTTTCGTTCTTGGAGTAGATAAGAATATCATCCAAAAAGACCAACACAAACTTGTCTAAGCAATCTCGGAATACATTATTTATCAAGTTCATGAATGTTGCAGGCGCATTCGTTTGTCCAAATGGTAGGACCACAGTAACGGGACTCGCCAAGCTGAGCACCCCTGGCCAAGTCCTGGGAGCCCGGACTCGGACACGCGTCGAAGTTCCACAGGTCCGCCGACTCACTGAAGCCGTGGTCCACTGAAAGTCCCCGAGCCTAGACGTGTACAAATGGGTAACAAGTCAAAATGCCAATAAAAAAACATAAAAATAAAGTTTAAGTTTTTTTTTGTTTTTGTCTTATATTATCTCCCCAACCCTAAAAGCAACCTCATTTCATTCATTTGGAAAAATAGGAGAAGAGAGAGTTGTGAAGAAAAATAGGAGAAGAGAGGGCAACCAACAAGCTGTTGAAGACAAATCTAGGGTCATATATCATTTGGGAAGCTTCATACTAGCAAGGAGGTGCATTAAGAGCTCATTACCAGTGATTGGGAGGAGTTTGCATTGCATTCCAAGCCAAATCTAAGAGGTAAGTTTGATTTTAATTGGTTTTTTTGTGTTTTTTTAACAAATAATTCATTGTAATTTGTTAAATTATTGTTTTTTGAGTTTGCATTTTTTTTTACAAAACCCTACTTGCAACTTAAATAATTTTACAAACCCTACTTGTTATTGCAGCCACATTCCTTTGCAAATCAAACCATATTATTATTTTCACAATGTCTCAAACCCCAGTCAGAAAAGACCCTGCTTGGAAACATGCTGAAATCTTTCCCGGAATGAAAAGAGGAGAAGCAAAATGTAAATACTGCAAAACAATATATCATGGAGGCATAAATAGATTAAAATACCATATTGCACGCATATCCGTCCATGATGCAGTGGGTTGCACTATAGCACCTCCTAAGGCTGTTCGTGAAGTGCAAGTGCAATTAGAAACTTTTGAAATGCAAAAAGAAATGAGAAAGAGACAGAAGCAGGAGTTGGCGAGTGTTGGAGTTGGACAGGGACTTGGTGTTGTTGGAGATGCTTCTTCCATGCCTCCATACCGTCCTAGTGCTAGTGCTTCTGCTAGTGCTTTTGTTTCTGCATCAGCTATGCTTATGCGTACTCCTAGTGTTGGTGGCGCTGCTACTGCTAATGGTAGTGGCAGTATTAGCATTGGCCCTAGTGTTCTAAATCTAGGGTGGACTCATATTTTGTACCACGCACTACTCCTGGTTCCCAACCGTCGCTTGAGAGCATGGGTTGGAACAAGGATGCACATGATGCAGCAAAAAAAACAATTGTAGACTTTTGGTACTACTGCACCATTCCCTTCCATGTAGCCAGGTAATTCTTTTTCGTTTAATTGTTTTAAAATTTATATTTAAATTTTATTATTTTAGAATCTAGATGTATCTCATTATCGAATTCATAATTTAAAGTTAAAAACTTAAAACTTTTCATTTTACAATACTTATGTAAGTAACTTATTAATTTATTTATGACATGTTTTAGGTCACCTTTTTTGCAAAACATGGTTGATGCCATAACCATATGTGGGGCGGGGTTCAAAGCCCCTGGTGAAGATGAATTAAAGGGCCCACTTCTAACTCAAAAGGTGGCAAATGTGAAAGCACAATTAGAGAAGCAGCGCGTGTAGTGGGGGAGCATTGGTTGCACCATCATGACTGATGGTTGTGTTAGCTCTCAAAAACGCAGGTTTGAACCACGAAAGGTTGCCAAGCTTTCACAACGTTTTAGGGTAACAAAACAAGGTTTGAAATAATTAAACCTTCTACTCTTCAGGTGCTGCTAGACCTAGGCGGGTGTACCTATAACAGATGAAGCAGACTTAACCTATGATCTTCTTTCCTACAGCAATTTATCCACAATGGCATATGGAAGTGGATAAAATGGATCAAACTTGGTACAAAATGTATACTAAAATGAAGACTAAATCCTAATATGCAGATGTAAAAAATATGAATGAGATTGAATAATGTAAATGGTGAGACCAGTGCCTTATATGGTATACAGAGTCAAATGAAATCTTAAATGAGTGACTTCTTTCTGGAGGATATTCAAATTGTTTGGCATATTTTATTTATAACTGGTATAAACATGCAAGACTGCGATTATTAAGTTCTTCTTACTGATCTAAATGAATTCCCTGATTACTGTGATTAACTAAAAGGGTTTAATCCTTCCTTGAAAGAACCTATCAACCAATCACACAGATACAACAAATGTGTACTGATAAACCTAACATAAACTTGTTATGTCAATTTAAATAACTAGACAACATCAATTTTAGAGACAACTTAAATAATTCTTTCAATAGGCACAACAAAACAATTGACACCAGAAATACATCAGCAAATCAAATAATTCTCATTGATATCTCCATGACTTCAAAACATACATCAGGGTCTCAGATCTCTGGAACATTGTGTTCCACTGAACTGTCTCTATTCACTCCTACTGTATCCTACTTCTCTTCTAATCCTCCTTCACATTTGAGAATGATTATTTATATATCAGTATCCGAACAGGCACATCGTTTCATATTCCAAAATCGGCAAGCAACTGTTTGTATTTGGGCTTTTCTCACATGTCGGCCCACAACATTCAAGTCTTTGTCAATCATCCGCTGAGGCAATCGCCAAAACATCTCTAGAGGTATGCCAAAGGCAACTATATCGCTGATCATCCCTTTGGTCTTCTGTTTCGCCCAGACCCTGTGATGTCGGGGAGACCTTATAGAGAATACTCAAGTCATACCAAAACCCCCTTATTCACTTTGTATGTCGCCGTGACACATGATTTTTCTTGCCGACGAGATCACCTCTGCATTCCATTCGGTGAGACCCCGGTCACCTCGCCAAGACCACACATCGAAACAAATAGGTCACACCGAGTAGTCATGTTTTGTTCAATTCACCATCGCCAAGACATTCAGAATTTCTCACCAACAGAAAACACATCGGGCCATCGGCGAGACAAAACAATGTCGGGGAAACCTCATGTAGATAGCACCTCATTATACCGAAGGTCCCACATTGTGTTATTTTTTTAGTTTGCCAAGACAAAGCAATTTTCATGCCGAAAACCATTCCCCACTCGCTTTCGCCAAGACAACACAGTATCGGGAAAAGGTCATATAGAGTGCCTATGATATACCGAAAGCTTTCAACCATCCTTGAATCGCTGTGACTTAAATTTTTTCTCGCCGACGAGTCCATTTGTCTCATACATGTCGCTATAACCTTCAATCTTCGGGGATACCTTTTGTAGATATCACTTTGTTATACCGAAAAGACCTATGCATTCTGAGTCGCCCAGACATAGCCAATCTCTCGCCGAAAGCCACACATTCAACTTTGCTCTGCAGCTAGACTCCATCGCCCATCACTGATAACCCCTGGGGCTTGCCCTCGTTAGTTTTTAGGGTTTTGTCTCCTTGCGACGGTTACGAGAGATCACTTTGCTTAGAGTTTCCAGTCAGTTCGCCAAGAGTTATCCAAGCCAAGTCAGGAATTCATGTTTGAATCAGTGCATAGATGTCATGGGAGCGCTCAGAAGGCCCAAGAGACAAAGATCGACTGTGAATTCGGCCACTCGAGACTCTATTTTTAGAAAGTTGCTTTTCGATTTTTCATTTTTGGCATTTTGGACCAAATGTGGTTCCCTATTTTAGGTTGCTTTTTCATTTTAGAAAGTTTCTATTTTAGAAAAGTTTCTATTTTGGAAAGTTTCTTTGGCTTTCCTTTTAGAAGGGTCCCGAAATTCTGAAAACGCACTCGGTCCTAAACTCACCAACTCCCTCGTGAAATCAAAAAGTAAAAATTTGAAAAATTTGAAAAATTTGCAAAAAAAAGTTCAAAAACATGAAAATCAGACCAAAAACGTTCGAAAATCTGGAAAAACCAGTCAAAAAACCAGTCAAGATCGATCAGATCTGAAGGTGAAATCATGAAAATCAATTCAAAATGGAGAAATTTGTAGAAAATCTGTGCAAGTCTGGAAAATTCGCCATTTCCATGGAAGAAGGATGAAGGAAGATGTTTAAGAATGCCAAGGAGATCATGAAAGTTCGCCAGCAGCAAAGAAGGATGTCCAAAGGAGCTTCAAAGTCCGCCTTAAGATGCATGTCCATGCATGCTTCAAAGTCCGCCTTGCATCTTGAGGTTCGTCCTTGACCCCTTCAAAGTCCGCCTTGCATCTTGAGGTTCGTCCTTGACCCCTTCAAAGTCCGCCATCTCCATCCTAGACCCCTTGGAAGTCCGCCTTAAGCTTGAAGGTATGTCCAAAGTCTTGACAAAGTCCGCCATATGCCAAATGCACATCCTAATGACCAAGGAAGTCCGCCATATGCCAAGAAGGATATCCTTGCACCTCATAAAGTCCGCCCTTGCATGTGCTAAGAGGTCTCAAAGTCCGCCATCTTCAAAGGGAGACATCCCAAAGACCTTCAAAGTCCGCCCAGCACTAGAATGCACGTCCAAAGAAGGCTAGAAGTCCGCCATGTGCTTGAAGCTCGTCCAAAAGAGTCACAAAGTCCGCCCTTGAAAAGTGGGACTTGGCTGAAGGTCAAATAAAGTCCGCCTAGACTTATGAAGTAAGAAAAAATTGAAATTTTACTAAGTGTTGATGCCTACCAAGGGAAAATTTCGAAATTGGTTAAGTATGAAGGCTTAAAAGGGTGGAAAATCCTTCCCAAAGGGATAAAACGATGAGAATAAGTGCAAAGACATCCATGATCTACGTCCAAGATGCATATCCAAAGAGGAGAGATGTCCACCATGCACTTGGAAGGAGTTAGCAAGTTGCTAAAGAAATCCATGATGACCGTCCAAGATGCCAATGAAGTCCGCCCAAGATGATAAGATGATGATTTTTGGCTAAGTGTCAAGGCCAAATCCAAAGAAAAGCTCTAAAATTCGCCTAAGTATAGAGGCTAATGGATGGAAAATGAAGACGTTGGCTAGACATCCAGACATTTTTGAGATGACAAATGCTAAGCTTGAAAGGACATGTGCTAAAGAACGTCAGGATATGGCAAGGAATGAAACGGAATATGCCTAACACGATGAGGGAAAAAGAGGCAAAATTTGCCTAAGTATGGAAAATGTGAAGAAATTGTCAACTTTGGCTAAAAGGAAAATGCACGAGGTAAAAGGAAAGGAAGGATCGTCCTTGACCAAAGGATGAAGAATACGTCAGACGTCAGGAAAATTCAACCGGCAAAGACATTCTGACAAGGATCTTGCCTAGAAAAATTCGACCGAGCAAGGAAATATTTGACGTTGGCGGAAGAGAATAAGCTTAAAATCTCGCCTCGGCAAAGAAAAATGAGGATCTGGCAATAAAATCTTTGACGGAATGGCTTGAATTTTGGTTTGGCTAGGTGAAATTAAGGATGAAATCGGAAAACAAACTCTTAGCCAAGAAAAACGGAAGAACAATCAAGATAGCCATGGGTCCAAGACGAACGGGTTGGAATTAATTAAAATATTTTAATATTTTAATAATTAATTCTCAACTATTTGGAATTTAAAAATACCTTGGACATAATCAAATTTGCCAGACACGAATCGGAAGAAAATGAAGGACGCCAGGCAAAGATGAAATCTAGCAAGAAGAAAATTAAATTCACCGCGAATTTAATTAAAGATTTAACGTTTATTTAAAAATTCGAAAAATCAAAAGATAAGCATTAAATGAAAAAAATCGAATTTTTGAAGATCAAGGAGATTTGTCCGGATAAGTTCGAGACTGAGCCTTGTCGGAAAATAAAAGGAAAGTTGCCTGTTTGGAAAATGAAAACAAATCGAGGATCGAGAAGAAAGATGGCAGTTGCTAAATCGAATTCAATCTTTCAGCATTATAATGAGTTTCAGCAACTCATTTTTCCACACACAGCTGAAGAGAAATTTGATCTTTCTCGAAATCGTCAGGCAATCAATTCATCAATAGGCAAAGTCGAATTGTCCAGAAGGAGAAACAGTGTTATGCTGAGGAATTTTTCGCGGGAAAAGAAAAAGAAAATTTTCAAAGCTCAATTCTTCTTGAAGAGGGGCGCACTTTTAAAAAAAATCAGATTTTTAAATCTGATTTACATTTGACGATCCTTCACTGAGGTTTGAGGATTGGTTAATTAAATTTGCTATCTTTTTTATGCCCTTTCCTCTTGACGAAGTTCTGGCAAGAATTTTCAACTCCATCAAAGTCACTTTCAGCTTGCTTTTTCGCAATATTTTAATTATTTGAACAGCTGAAAGTTATTATTCTCGAATCCAAGGCACGAGGTTTAAACTATTTTAAAAGTCTTTTTATTAATGTTAATTTTATGACTGCAGGTTGACGGACACGGCAGGAGGATTATCAAGGAAGCTGAAAATGAAGTTCGCCAATAAGGGTGCCCAAAAGGAGACCAAGGTCATCTCAAAGTGGAAGAATGTTGTAGATACTGACCTCGGACATGTGGATTTTGACGAATTCAAGCAAAGAGTATACGGTCAGAAGGGACTTCCCACAGCAATAGCCATAAGAATGGTCAGAAACGGGATCTTCCAAGCAGCTGGATTCCCACCGGCCATGGATTGTGCTGAGTTAATGGTGGAATGTGCTCGCCATTATGATGCTCAAAAGAGACAGATCATCGCCCCTGACGGACGAGTCTTGGCACATTTGAATGAAGTTGTAATCCAAGAAACCTTTGGCATCCCTGAGCATTCAAGAACGATCTATAAGACCAAAGAAGAAACCAAAATGCTATATGACAGCAAGGCAGATTTGTGCGCCACCACAGTCAACAAGGTATGGATGGACAAGCCAAAGCCATCAATCAAGAAGATGCCCAAGAGACCTCGCCGCACGGATTTCAAGGAAGATTTTGGAGATATCGTGCTGATGCTGAACAGGATCGCAGGCAATCCGCAAGGCGCCTTCTTTGAGAGGTGGATGTACTACTTCATCGACGAGGTCACCTCCGGAGTTAAGATGTTCAACTGGTCACGGATGATAAGTGACAACCTTCACGAGCAACTGATCAACCTTGAAGAGACTAAGTCTTTTCACATGAGTTCATATGTGATATACCCATTGGCCAGATCATACAGATATCCAGGACTGGTCTGCAAAGGCAGAATTGGCAATGGAGAGAACGAGCTCAGGCCTTACGACTGCTATCCTCAGCTCCAACTAAAAGAGAAGACTCACTTCAGGAGGGTGCATGATGCATTCCTAATGCATATCACCAGAAAGCTCCAAGGAGGAATACATCAAAGGCTGAGCCATGAAGCGAAAAGCCTTATCAGCAAATACGGGTCTTGGTTCATCCAATTCCCGAAATTCACATATATCAGGATCCAGGGATTTACTGGAAATCCCTACAAATTGCCTATCTATCCGACTAATCGGATGATATTGCTCGAGGTTTTGAGACAACTAGAAGAGTACCAGAATATTCAGAGGCCGACCAAGAAAGCGTCTGTCACATTCCCTTTCTTCATAGGAAACATGCTAGAGTACTGCCCATCCGCCCAAGCAGCTGAGAGTGCACGGTTGGAGATCCAATGGTACCCTTTCACGGCATACAAGTCCAGGGTCAATTATGACCCACATCATAATATCCGGACAGTGGAAGGAAGGAGATATAAGCACAAGGCAGAACTGGAGGATTATTGGGCAAATGCTGCCGATGAATACGAGATCAGACGAAAGATGTGGTCCAGGATGTCCGTAGATTTCATGAGAACAATCGAGTTCTGTCGAGTGCCTGACCAGCTACAAGACGATGGAAACCATGTCCAGCCTCGCTTTGAGGAAAGCAGACCTCTCCCTCCAGTGAAGTGGTCAGAGCCAGAGCATGCAGACCTAGCCACCCTAATGAGGCCAGTGACGAAATATTCTCAATGGTGGGTTGATGATCATGTTCAGGAATTGAGACAAAAAGGAATCACGCTCACATATGATCTGTTGAGCGAATCAGAGTCATATTCCTCTAATGTCGGGGCATCCCATCAAGACTTGGTTGGGATTGGAGAGAAAAGAAAAGAAATGGTGCCAAGTGCAGAACCTGTTTCCAAGAAGCATAAAGGAGGACCTTCTCGGTCAGCGGCGTCCAGGAATGTTGACCATTTGGTGGCTAATATAGACGACTCCTTGGTTGAGATGCTCGAACCGCTTGCAGCTCAGGAAGTGAACAATGAACCTATCCAATTAGATGATGAAGAGCCTGCATCACCAGCAGGCACAGAGATTTTAGGTTCAGACAATGACATGGATGTCCGGGATAATGACTTAGAGGAAGGAATGATTTCCGCCCTCAGAGGAGTCATGGATGTTCCAAACGAGGACGAGGTTCAAGTAGAGGATGGCATTGAACAGTCAACCATTCCAGACTGGCTATTAGAAAGAATGAAAGTTCAGGTGCCTGCTGAGGCTCAACAGGAAGAAGAGGACGATACTGCCGATTTCTTGGCAAGATTAGAACAAGTTGCTACCAAGAAGCCCGCCAAGAAGTTTTCCACCATCCAGAGGAACGAGACAGGCAACCGTTCCGTGCACATTGCAGTACCTACAGTGGACAAGTCACAGGACGAAATCACTCCGCAGGAGTATGCTATCACCACTGTTGACCTTGGTCCGACCTCAAAAGGTCAGGAAGTAGAAGAGTTAGATAATTCCGTCTCGACCATTAAAGCGAGACTGGAAAAGGAAGTGACCAAGAAGAAAGAGTATAAAAAGGAGGTCAAACGTCTCAAAGAATATATACAACATTTGACCCAGCCACTAGATCAAGGCAATGCAACTGTTCCTCCTCTCCTCAATTCATCACAGGAGATGACTCAGGAAGTTGAGCATGGAATGGTGACAGCCAGGGAAGCGCAAGACTGGATGGCAGGTGAAGGCATGGAAGCTGCCTTGTTCATGGAAAGGTTGGCGCTTGCTTATGGACAAACCTCTTCATTTCTTTCTAGGTTGATGGATATGGCAGAGACATGGGATGGTATCCGGGATATGCAAGAAAGGCTTATTCCGAGCCTTAGAATTTTGAAGAGCACTCCGAGGGAGGAGTTAGTTGATAAAAAGGCGATTGCTGCAGGGGCAGCATATGATTTTCATCACTGGTTTTGGGCAGTGACAATAAGAGAAGAAGTATTGGAGAAGGCGAGAATCAATGGGCTTGGAATTGAAGAACAGGTCAGGAAAATCCAGGAGAAGATGTGCATGATAACTACAGATGTGTTCGACCGTGAAGTCATCCGGGAGAACGACATGCAGTTAGAGAGACTGAAGCAAAAAGTTCAAGAAACTTTCTTCCCGACCGCTGGACCATTTTCGAAGCAGGACTTTGCGAGAGTGGCAAGACTCTCATCCATTCGGAAAGATTTTGAGAAGCAGGAGACAGATTGGGAAGGTACCTTTGCCAGATGCGCCGAGAAGTTGGACGGACTCGAATTCTGGATCAGCATGTTACCTCCTGTCACGATGGACGAAGTCATTGCCATAGTGTCCAGATTCGCCAAACACAATGCCACTCGAATGGATAAGGACGCCTCTCCTTGATTATAGCTGGAACTGCCACTTTTCTGATAGTTTTCTGATGGTTAACTCTTGTTATTTTGGGAAACCCTAATTAGGGTTTGGTTGTAACAATCTGGGCCGTTAATCTTGTTTAAATCTCGGCCGTCTATTTCATTTTTTGAGCTCTATATAAACTAGTGCTCTCTCATTTTCATTTTGTGTGGAGACTTGTTATGTATATTGTCGCATTGAGACTATTTTGAATGATAAAAGCTCTTGAGCATGATTTGCCTTGAATCACTTCTTATTGTTGAATAGTAAGCGAGGTTACATATTATCTTCCGCCATAGATTAGAGTTAAAGTTAGATTAAATAGAATTTGCTTTGAAAAGTTGTTAATTGAATGAAAGATTGATCGTATCGACTCATTGGTGAAGTGTAGCTCATACTTTCTTCGGATGGATGATTTTCATCCGATGCGTAAAGTTAGCCTGAGCTCCTAAATGTGGAAGCCTAACTTCAACCTTATCCAAGGTTTGAATATCATTCTCACAACCCCTTTGAAGATTGCACCCATTTTTGCGTATGTTGTCCAACAGGAGGCGAAACAAAATGTGGTTTATTTCGCTTCACCAAGTCCTTATTGTCTCTTGATTTCTTAGGCTTAGATTAGACTCTCTAAACCCTATTCTTTTTGCCATTTTTTTTGAGATCCACAATTGAAAGTCCTAATTGAGAACCTACAAAGATAAATTTCCTAAGTCCCTAGCTTGTGCAGACTTTCTACGTAAGTCCCCTTGTTTATTACCAGCATTATCACAACGACCATTGAGCTTATCCACACGTCGAGACCCGACTAAAGAAACCTTGGAATCGCTTCTTATGCAAGTGGTTTCTTCGAGAGGATAGAGTGTCTTTGGAATATTTTATTCAATGTTTGCGGATGATAAACACATTATCACCGCAAGACCGTAAACACTCGCCAAGACATTCTGCCGAAAACCTTTAACTTGGCCGAAACAAAAACCATAACATCACAAATTTTATGTCGACAGAGCGACCCCTGCATGTTGTTCGGTGAGACCACAAAAGTTCGCCATGACCATATATCGATACCATTTTGTATGATCGAAACAACCCTTGCTCACCTAGTCGTTAAGACAAATAGAACTCGTTAAGACATTCCCCGACATCACCTTGGTTTGGCCGAAAAGAAACAATGCGAGCCAATCGGTAAGACAATATAGACTTCGCCATAACATTACACCGATGCAAAAACTTTACACTAATAGGCACCCTCATTTACCGGTCGGCAAGACACAAACCATCTCGCCGTGACATTATATCGATGCTTCAATCCTTTGCCGATAGAGTTTCTCATATGCCTTTCGACAAGACATTCATATTTCCCTATAACCTTCACCCGAATATGACTCCTATGCCGATATGTGTCTTTTCTGTCGCCGAAACAAAAAGCTATGTCCTGTCGATAGCCAACCACGGATGAATGCCAGTCGCTGTAACAGTAAACAAGTCTTGCTGATACACCTGCAGCAGATAAATGCTAATGCACAAGCAACATGGGTCGGGGAGACGGTAAAGAACCTATGCCGATAGGCACCAGAATGCAAAAGATGCGTGACTCAATGGATTCGATGGGCAACATGGGCAAAATATGAGCAAAATGATATGAAAATAAACCCCTACATTTATGAAAAGGATTCCAATGGAAACTTAAGGTTATGGCAAACATGTGAAAAAGCTAAGAAATTTATAGTTCCAACAGGTTGGATCGATAGGAGAAATAGGACGCTGCTTAATTTCCTAGTTTCCTCTAGAAGTAATTGTAATTCCCTCAATGCATTGAAATTTGAATTTGATTTAGTGATTAATAATTTAATATGGCTGATTTATGTTTTTTAATTTATTGAATAATTGGTTTTGCTTATTTTTTCAGGTGACACCATCTTCATGAAGTCCATTGATGCTTCTGCCCAATTCAAAACTGCCACATACCTGTGTGAGGCTATAAAGGAGGTGATAGCTGATGTGGGGGAAGAGAATATAGTGCAAGTGGTGACAGATAATGCAGAAAATTATGTTGTTGCTGGTAGATTATTGATGGAGAGGCACCCTACTATATTTTGGACTCCATGTGCCGCCCATTGCATTGACTTCATGATGGAGGATCTTGGCAAGCTCCCATGGATCAAAACATGTGTGGATGTAGCAAAAAACATTTGCAAATTTGTATACAAACACACATGGGTGCTTAACCTTATGAGGCAATACATGGGGTTGAGGGAGTTGTCTCGTCCTGGCATCACTAGGTTTGCAACAAATTTTATCACGTTGCAATCCTTGATTCAGCCAAAGGAAGCTTCAAGGCGCATGTTTACTAGTGAGGAGTGGTCTTCCTCATCATTTTCTACAAGCACTACAGGGATTCTTGTGGCTGATTGCATTTTTTATGAGCAAGGGTTTTGGACACCAGTGGATGAGATTGTGAAGGTAAAATTTAATTCTTTATTATGTTTTAATTTTTAATCATATCTTACTTTTATTTGTTTATTTTTGTTCACACTTATTTGTGAAACATGTTTGCACTTTGCAGTTTATTGAGCCCTTGCTAGTTCTTCTACGAGTTGCAGATGGGGAGAAGCCCGCAATGGGCTATATATATGAGGGCATGGATAGGACCAAAGAGGCCATTAAATCAGTCTATGGTGGAGTTGAGGAGAAGTATCGTCCCATTTGGGATATCATTGATAGAAGATGGCAAAACCAACTTCATAGGCCCATCCATGCAGCCGCATGTTTCCTGAATCCGGCCTTCCAATTCCGTCGTGATTTCTGTGCAAATAGAGAAATTCTTAGTGGGCTCTACTCGACGATAGAGCGGATGTTGCCCGTTGTTACTACACAGATAGTGCACGAGATAAATGCCTCCACTAAGGCACAAGGAGACTTCTTTGCACGTCAAATCTGCAAAGATAGTAGGACAACATTACTGCCAGGTAAAAATATATTTAAGGGCATAATTTTCATCTTTTTATATTATAATTTATTATTAAATGTTGAACTTGAACTTGAAACTTGAAATGAGCTTGATTTTGTTTCTTTTTCTCATCTCAGATAGATGGTGGGAGATGTTTGGTTTTGATACACCGAACCTGCAAAATATTGTCATTCGTATATTGAGCCAACCATGCAGTTCATCTAGTTGTGAGCACAATTGGAGTATGTTTGAGCACATACACTCCAAGAAGCTTAATAGATTGACAAAGGAGAGGATGAATGACTTGGTATATGTTCATTACAACCTTCGCTCATATATGTGAAGCTTTTTGACCACGACAACACCCCCATCAATCTAGAGGAGGTTGATCCACAGTCTGAGTGGATCACTGAGGCTACAGATGCAGTCTTTAGTGACGAGGACCTTGATTGGGTGGACCAGGCAGAGAGAGAGGCTGAGGTTGTAGCCATGGCTAAGGAGGAGGCTAGAGCATGAGGAGACATAGCTGTTGTTGGTGAGAGTGGCATGGAGAGTCAGACACAGGCAGAGACTATGGCTGCAACTGCAACATCATCCAGAACCCTTAGATGCCTTCGTAGGAAAGATGTTGGCTCCACTATGCCATAGAGTCATAGACTTATAGCTATTGTTTTGATATTTCATATTTGTATGGAACAATTGATGTCATGGATTTCATATTCCATGAGTTTTGTATACATTTGACTAATTTTATATATCTAAGTATGCTATTTCCTTTAGTAGCGCAACTACAATTTGTGTACTTTATACTTATGTGATCGTTGTATACTTGTGTATGTGATCAAATTTGCTTTCAATTTGTGTTGTATTCAATAAAGGGTGCTTGAAACAAGTTTTAAATCCTTAAAAATCTCTAAATTTCTAGGGTTTTTTCAACTTTTTTTCATTTTGCCAAGTCTGTGCCGAGTCTGAGTCCTAAGTCCCTGAGTCCCCGAGTGGAGTCACCCTCACCGAGTCCAAGCCGAGTTTGAGTCTTGTAACTATGGGTAGGACTATGAACTCGTAATGACCATACCTAGTCCTAAAGGCTGTTTTGAATATGTCTTCATCCTTGATCCTCAGTGATGATATCCTGATCGCAGATCAATTTTTGAAAACACTATCGCTCCTCACATTTGATCAAAGCGATCACTAATATGTGGTAACAGGTACTTGTTCTTTATCGTTGCCTTGTTAAGAAAGCGATAATCTATGCACAAGCATAGTGTACCATCCTTCTTCACGAAGATCACTGTTGCTCCCCAAGGTGAAACACTGGGTCTAATCAATCCTTTGGACAACTCCTCCAATTGAGCTTTTAGCTCCATTAACTCCGTTGTGGTCATCCTATATGAAACTTTTGATATAGGATCTAACCCTGGAACAATATCGATGGAGAAATCAAACACTCTTTTGGGAGGTAATCCAAGCAATTCATCTGGAAATACATCCACAAAGTCCTTTAGGATAGGATATTTCTCCATATCCGATTTTCCTGATTCCACCATCTCGCCATCCTCAGCTTCTTGGAGATCTTAGGGTCCATCATACACTACATCATCTTGAGAGATGAACTCATTGCACTCTTCCAACTTTTCCATTTTCATAGCAAAAAGTTGACATCCCTTCTTAGCTATATGCATTTGTACGACAAAGATTTGCCGCAACTTGACTTCTCTAGGCATTCCTTGCAAGAATACCCAGTTCCCAAGATCATCTAAACATTCTATAGTCTTAGCATGACAATCTACCTTGGCTCTATGCTTACAAATCCAATTCATTTCTAATATGACATCATATGAACCTGGGGGGCTGCATACAAATTTACTTCCGCAAAGAAACTCAAAAGTCCAACCCTTGCTTCAAATAAACTTTGCTCCACCTTAACTCTTGTCTAGTTTGCATACTCAACAATCCAAGACTTTTCCATAAAGCTAGCTTTTCTAGAAATTTTACTAGCTACACTAGGAGAAACAAATTTTTTTGTAGCACCGATATCAACTAGAATTGAAATACGTGTACCAAACAAAGTACTTGTGATTTCCACGGGAGTAATTTGATACTCCACCTACAGGTTGTCTAGTGCCACATGAATCTTTTGCTAGAACGTTGCTCATTGAGGAGGTAGAGGATTTCCATGTGGCTACGTCCCTAGTGGTTTGTTGGGACACTAACTTGTGTAGTGATCTCCACACGCGAAACATCCTCTCAACTACCCTTGCCTTGATGTTGGTTTCCCATAACTGCCTTCGTTCCTAGTGGGGCTATTGTTATTATTTCTCCTATGGTCTCTTCTTGATTCATTCCGATTATTACGGAATCCCTTGTCTCCTTTCCTTTGAAAGTCCTGCCCATCACTTGGCTTCTTAGAAGTTTGATTAGCTAGCAACCAATTAAACTTTTTCCAATTCCTATCACGAAAGGAAGAGATAGATTTAAGCTTCTGCTCTTGCTTTATAGCTTTTTCGTACACTAAGTCCATAGTAGCAAGACCATGCACGTCTACTCCAATTTGGGTGTTAAGGCCCATGATGAACTTGCTAATGCGAAATTGCTCGTCCTTTTGGTACATAGGTACGTACCTTAGGAGACGAGTGAATTTCTCCCAATACTCATTTACTAAGGAATCTCCTTGCCTTAAATTTTGAAAGTCAGTAAGCTTCTAATCATAGTAAAGTTGAGGTAGCCACCACTTTCGAAAACTTTCCACGAATTCATCCCAAGTGAGACTTAAGGAACTTAACCCAAGCTCCATCTTTTTGTTCATCCACCATGTGGATGCTTCCTTAGATAGCTGAAAGGCTCCCCAAACAGCCTTTGGTTATTTCAAAATAGATAAGTAGGAGTGTATTTTTTCCTCTCAAGGCGCTTTGAGCCGAGTAGTAATGGATGGGTGACCTCCGATCGACCAGTTGCTTCACTGAGCATCACCTAGATGCAATGAGTGCTAAGTGGACCATTCGACATCATGAGAGATGGGTTCTTGTTGAACCACTACTCATGAAACATGGGTCAATGAGTTTGACTCAAACTACACGTGTTGAATCCCTGATATAATATCATATTTCAAAGTAATTCCTCATCTCAAATATTTCTCCATTTCCATGAGCCATTCTTCAACTCCATTCCCACTGGCGGTTCCCTCAAACTTAGGAGGGGTGACATTCCTCATATCTCATGATAATTCATTTGCAAGTTGTTTCCTCTTGCTTCCCTCAAATCTAGATTGGGATTCATCATTTCCATGATCACTCGACTGTGAATGATCATTGGAATTTTCTCCTTCCTCTTCATAAGGAACTTCTTGTTCTTTCCTTTTTGTTCCTCTTACCTCTTGCTCGAGGTGTCCAATTCTTTCTCTAGTTTCATTCATCATGGCCAATATCCGATCCAATTTAGCCTCAGATATTTCTGCACCTTGGCCCTCCTCTTGGCTACCCCCAAGGTTGGTTCTTGTTCTAACCATTTTCACAAGCAGTGTTCCACCTAGAGGCTTCATTTCAATTAGATCCTATGAAGGATTTCTTAGCATTATAAAACTTTCCAAAAACAAGCATTCATACACAAAGAAGTTGAAAGAAGAGTTCTTGCACAAGATTTTCCAAATCATAATTTTTATTAAGATCAAAGGATTTCAATTATCCTCGAATTTACATCGAGTGACTATTCCAATAGTCTAGGGGAGAATATCCCTCAGATTCACTTTCTGATACATAGCTAAGTGGGGCATATCCCTCTGATTGTTGTTTAGATACATTGTCAAAGGGTGCATAACCTTCAAACTCACTCTCAAATACATAGTTTTGGGGGACATATCCCTCTGATTCGCCACTAGAGGCAATTACAATAACTTCAAACAATGGAAGAACACAAGGGTCCCTAAAAATCATGGTAGGACTAACACTCCATTCCGAGGGCATATCCCTAGAAAGTGGTACAGAATGTGACTTTGCAGGAGAGATAGGAGGTAGAAAATTAGCAACCTCATGCATCCTCTTTCATTCTTGATTGACACGGGATAAGGCAACGCTAATATTCTCAATGTCACTGAGCCATATCACATTGTCGTAATAAGTTCCCTCAATGGATCTGACAATAGCTTCCCTTTCCTTCCTAGCCTTGAGGTAGCACTCATTTTCGATGACCAACTTCCTTGCAGTCATCTTGAGACACACCATCTTAGCACAAGAAGTCCAAACATTAGATTCACATAATGTTGGATGAAAGCATAGCGAGCTCATAGGTTCCAAAGCTAAACCTGGTAGCTCTGATACCACATGTAACAAGCCCCATGTTTTTCCCTTTGATTTTACCTATGATTTAACCCACATGTGAACAGCTTATGTTTACCAACTTATAGCAATAAAAAATTTCTTTCTATTCCAATAAAAAGATGCACATTCAAAATAATCCCATTTCAAATTCCCATTGAATTTATAAAGAAATATTACATAATCCCAAGTAACGATTTCATATTACATAATCCCATGTAATGATAACATTTTTCCAAATACAATTTTCATAAAGATAGAGATACATGAATACATACACAACTTCCAAGAGCTTAATGAAACAAAGTACAAATGGTCTAGATGTCCCTTCCTAGGCATACATCCTCAAATTTTGGTTGCCAACTGTATGAGGGAGAGTATCACTCAAGTGCTTTTCCACCAACCACGGACTCACTATAGTCACCCGCACATCTACCTAACTAGTAAGATGGCCCTCCCTTCAACGAAGAGATTGGTCTAGTAACTAGAGCTACCATACAATGGATACCTGTCTACATGCATGACATTCCCAGCCTAGTTATGCAAACTTGGCTCACAATAAACTGACAAGTGTAATCAATGGCTACTTACACTACTTTGGCCAAGATTTGATAGTTACATATCAAATTCACTTCCTAAGAAATGGAGTCTCACTTCTAAGAAGTGATAGTTGTATGTTCACCTACCCCTTAACTCAATTTGGTAAATGACCACAAATACTCTATACAAGCTATACATAACATAATTCCAACCAATAAGGTGACGATATATCTAAGTGATCTAACTGACCAACTAAGTTACTATCGTCCATGGATTATCTTAACCCCAAGAACAACCAAATTAACCACTCATGTACATATAGTATTGCAAACTAACATCTTCAATATAGTACTTCAATATAATAGCATTTCTCATAATTCATATTCCATGTAAGCATACATATGATCAAAGACAACCTAGGTATTATACTAATAATCTATGTTTATTTTGTTTTAGCAAACACAACCACATAATTTCAACATAAGAAATAAATATATGTATCAACCAATAAGGTTTCACCAAAATAAGAAATCATCCAAGCTTATGCAAGTTCACCAAAATAAGAAATTATCAAAGTTCATGCAAGCAAGCTCAACATAAGATATAATCATCTTTTCCTCAAACACTTGCATTCCTAAACAAATATGATATCAACATAAAAATATTAGAGAAGTAAAACCAGCATGCCTGGAATTATAGCTCCCAACAAAGAAACTGCCTCCTAAGCTTAATTCCCACAATCACGCTTGTTGCTCCTATGATCAGCCTATCTCCAATCCTATCCTCTTTCCAACCTCTCAAAACTCTCAACAAATTACAAACTCTCAAAGAAATCTCTCTTTTCTTACTAATGCATTCAACAATGATTTGCACATAAAAAACTACAACTGCTAAAAGGTTAAGAGGCTGCCTCTACTTATACTAAAAATTGAGAAACTTATTGCTATAAACAAGCTCTACTATCCACCTCATTTTCTCTTCCAATTGCCACCACTTAATAACAAAAACCAACTTCTCCTCTAAATGAGTCGACTAAGCCAATTTAAGTGAAATGTGGCTACTCAAATAGTTGAAATGCAAACACATATACAGTCCCTGCAACTTCAGCCTCTCTATTATGGTTGAGTCACCATCTTTAACTGCCAGCAACAGCTCTTTTACCGAGTCAAACACATAAATGGTTACCTATTGGTTTCTTATTTGCATTGTGGCTGTTGGTTGCTTGCCATAGCAAGTCGACTTCTTCCATTATAAATAAGAGGTTGCGAGAGGGTTTTATAATGAATCAATTCAAGGAATAATTCTTTTATGAAGAGCACAAATAAAAGTCTATTCAAGCAGATTTATAAGACGTGAGCAGATTTATAGCAGCAATTTTGTGAAGGGAAAAAGAAGTGATACTAACGAGATCATGGTGGCTTATGAGAAGAATTTATGAAGACATTATTGCAGATTTTATGAAGACATTATTGCCGAATTTGTGAAGACACTATTATTGATTTTGTGAAGACTATATCGCTGATCTACGAAAAGGAGTTTTTTGGCAGATTTGTGAGAAGGTGTTAGAGCAGATCTGAGAAGTTGCAAATAAAAATCATTGTATTGTTCTTGTGGAGGTTGGAACCTCCTACTTGAGGAGATCATGAGGTTGGAGCCTCTTGTTGAAGAGATTGGATTCTCTTGCTGAGTTGGTGCTCAGTGGTGGGGATTGGAGTTTCCAATGGGTTGGTGCCTACAAATTTTGTAAGAAGTTTAATGCTAGCAAGATTTTGTTGTGGTTTTCTCCCGTAAGAGTTGCCACATAAAATTGTGGGTCTCTTGTGCATGTTCTCAAATTGCTACATCTTCCATGAATGATATCTTCCATTAAGGAGTAAAGTTTTCATCTATACTAATTCACCCCCCCTCTCAATATAAATGTGTTTAATCATTCTACACATCTTCTATTTATACCTTCTTACTCCTTTTGAAGGAATACGATCTTCTTTTGAAAGACACAACTCTTCACTATCTTTATGCCTTCTCCGAGGGAGGCGTCCTTTATACAAACATTCTCTTAAACATAGTCACTTAACAAGGAAGGAGTCAGACATCTTTGTAAGTTTAAACCATGATTTTACATTAGGGTTGGCCACATCAAAAACTTCTTAATTTTATTTTAACTCCTCTAAGGAAGTTGGCCATAATACAATTTCAAGTCGGCCCATATAGTTTGATTGCTACCTTTTTCCTGCATTACTCATAGTCGGCCAGCCTTTATGTAGTTGGCCATTACAAGGAAGAGTCGGCCATGAGAATGATTCTAGTGTTGCCTTTAAAAACAAGTTGCTGCCATGTATTTAGATGAGGTTGGCAATGTAGAAACTATAGTTAGAGTGCTGCCATATCTTGAATAACCATAAACTTATCTTGTGATCTACTCACTCATCTTTATTAATGCATACTTTTAATGCTTCAAAAACTTGTCTTTAATCATCATGAAATAATGCAATCTGCTCTTGAAATGATTAGTGGCCTTTGGCCTTTTTCAATGTCTTTCATTTGATGTTCTTTATCCTTTGACAGCGATTTACCCTTTGACATCAGTAACAATAAGCTTGCCAAAAATCTCGCCTATACGTCTTTGACATCAATGATAATATCTTGGACAACGAATTCCTTCTTGACATCAATGACAACAATCTCGTTCATTCGCTTTGACATCAATGAAAATATTCTAACAAGCTATCACTTAGATATTGCCTCAAGGTAAGCAGCAAAACAAATTCTGTTGAAAAGAATAATATCTCAAATGCAACCAACAGTCAGATAATTTGAGCAAATCCACCATATGAGTATACAATACTACAAAAATTCTAGAGCTGATAACCTGGCAAATCAAGGGGCAGATCCACTGCATTAGTATAGTTTTTTACCAAAATCCAAGAACTCATAACCCAGCAAATCAAGGGGCAAATCCTGACAAGAAATTTAAGGACAACTTTTCAGTTGTTCTCTCTCCCTCAGTATTCTCAGTTCCTCTGATTCATCTCAATTCCTTTTATATCAGAGAAATTTAAGGCAGCAATTTTAAGGGCCAAAAGAAATAGGTCTAAATGCTGGTTGTTACAGGCCCAAGATCTCAAGTTATAGCAAAGCAAGTTAATAAAATTATCAAGTAACTCAAGATAATGGTAGCTAAATAAGAATTAGAGGACAAAATGTCTTAATTTAAAAATTTGAAATGACTGATAGGGAACAATTGACTTGCATCGATACTTCTAGAAGCTCCCATATATTGCAAGTTGAGAGAACTTAAGATGTTGAAAAAGCTTATAGTTATTAATATGCCACTCAGTTACCACAGCGCATCTGTTGTATTCAATTGAGAGATGTCTAGTTTCCAGTTTTTCCTGTTTAGTTAGTCCTTTACCTACTAATAGATCTGAACGAATATGGATGCTGACTTATTATGTTCTGATAACACACCAGAGGCCACAACCAGATGGGATGATTGATATATAATACCAATTCAATGAGCTTTGGTTCCAAAACATTTCTCCATTTTTCTTCAAACTTCTCCAATAGAGCTTTTGCATACTTATGTATATCTGTCCCTGGTGGATTGTATGTCATTGCATTCCTAAAAACAAGTCTTACATCTTCACATATCTCACGCACGTTATTGTAACCCAAACCATCTTCTGCTTCCAGTCGATCTTGTACATTTCTCAAGTCCATGGGCCTTTCAATAACCTGCCATACCAAAGCATACAAAGAGATTACCATTCAACAGCATAAATAATCAATACCATATTTTGACAGAATCATCCAAGAGTTTTCCTTTTGTTCTACACAAACCAAGGGTACAAAATGGATTTTAAGCATGCAATGAAGAATTTATTTTAAAATCCATTCCAGATAATGATGCTCCAATTGATACATTGATGGTAATCCAAAATGTAGTTGCATTGGCATTACACAAAATATTAAAATATTTTCACATCTTAAAGACCAGAATGGACACCAAAATAGGTTTTCATCTTTCAACAGGGACTGAGACTTGAGAGTGAGAAACATGCACGTTGCAAGTAAATAAAGTTTTACAGATTTGGTGCAAAGAGATAGACTTGCCATCCCAAAACACATGGAAAGATGTTACTGTCAATGGAAAGAAATAAAATTTTCCTTTATGTCTTTTGTGCTATTGCTTCTGGGCCTTTGACAGGAATTTGTTGGGTTTTTTTATGATTTTACAAGTATCAAGGCTCTAAAAGTGCAAAGGTACTATTTCCATTAGGTTGATTGAGACAATTCTGTGAACAAAGTCTATGCAAGCATACACACTATCTTTTGGCAGTAGTATTGATGGTATATTTTCATTATTTGATGAAGATTTATGCGCAGTGTGAAGTTAAGTCCTTATTTCAGGCATAAATGCTTCCAAAAATAATTTAAGAAAACTATCAGTCAAATAAGCAGCTCATGGAATTTTTTTCCATCATTCATCATAAAGCAAGCAAACAAGGAAAAATTAGTCCACTGGCAGTAAGAGCACAACCAACCTGGTTATAAGAATAATTGCACAACAACGATGCTTCTGAGTGTTACTGTTAAGGATAATTGCCCTGGAGTAAATGAAACACATAAAGACATAGTTTTATAGTAATTTTCATGCACAATCAAACTGATATCTAAGGGAGTAGTAGTTGAGCTTTTCAATGTGCATATTCTGAACCTGCAGTGCTAGGGTGGGGCTTATGATCAATTATGAAAGCCTCCCACAAAAGTCCCTTCTTCTATGGTTATCTCTGTCTACACAAACAACTCAAAACGTTGAATGAGTTCAACCCCGTTAAAACAATCTAATTCATATATTATTAGGCATCACAATCTTATGCCTTGCAATTCAATAACATCAATCAAATTCCCCATCAAATTGTTTGCCAAGTGAACTCCTTGGCCAAAACAAAGACTTATCAAAGTTTCCATTTTGGATCTCTATGTTGAGTCTCAAGTCTTTATTAAGGTCTTGGTATTTGAGTCTTCAATCAAGTCTCTGTGGTTTGATCTAGCCTATCGCTAGATTTGTATGCATAATTGGTGAACCCAATGTGAACGCAACATTCTCTTTTCCTTGTTTTTTTCCAATCATGCTTGCATTTCCTTCTTTTGGTGCATCTAGATTTGCGAACACCTATCCAATCTTCTCAAATTCTAGATTGAAAAGAGATTATTAGAACTTGTCCTCCAAGATTTCGGGATGTTAGGCCCATAGTTGGCAGACTCGCAGAAAACTCGCCAAGTTTTAAAAAACTCATGAGTTTTTTTTAAAAACAAGTTTTTTCGAGTTTAACTCACGAGTTTTTCTAAGTTTTTTCGAAAAACTTGCAAGTTTTTGCCAAGTTTTTTGAAAAACTCAGCTATTCAGAACTTAAAGCTGAAAACATCTTTTTTTATGTTCATTTCATTTCAAAAACACTTGAGAGTTAGCACAAAAATGCCTCAAAGACCTTGTCTTTGTGCAATACAACCTTTGGTTGCACACAAAGAGAGTAGAAGAAAAATCACCGGATCCTATTGATTTAGATGAGATAGATCCTTACAGTGATTGGACAGTGCGAGATGAGCAGCCTCCATTGTTTATCGCGGATGAGATCCTTGACTTCGAGAGACAAGCAATGGAGGATATGGGTGCATCAGGAGATGTAGGGTTGGAGGACATTCCTGAGGGTGTGGATGAGAGTTTTCCAGAGCCAGATACTCAGCCTTCCATGTCAGTCGAGGAGCCAGCAGGAGTAGCACCGCCACAGCCACCACGCATACGCAGCAGGCCTAGAGGACCCACCCCTTCCCTAGTTGTTGCTAGACTAGGGAAGAGGAAAGCCTAGCATGTTGTATTTAGTTACTTTTTAGTATTTGCTTCTAGTTCTAGTTTTACTGTTTTCATGTATCAGACTTTCAGGCTTTTAGCCATTGGGATTCCATATGAGAATGCTATTTTGTAATCAATTTGCATTAAAGTCAATCAAAATTAATAGAAAACACTTTTGTACTCATTTATGGACTCATAAGATTCATCTTGTCATTGAATTTTGCAAAAAAAAAGTGTTTCTAATGAAATTTAAGCAATTTTTTTAAGTTCCCGAGTTTTTGCCGAGTTTTAAAAAACTCTCCAATTTTTGGCTTGGCGAGTTTTTTTTGGGGGCAAGTCTTCCAACTATGGTTAGGCCCACTCCTTTAGCATATAACCTGTTCTTGCAGCCAATTTTGGACTTCAAATTACCTTAAAAGTCACCTACATTTGTGGAGATTCATTATCCATCATCCCCTCAGGACCATACCAAGTGGATTGAAGTTGGTGCTAGATGTTAAAACATCACTTTTAAAACTCAATTGCAACATATCATTTATGAGAAGTTCAAGCAACTCCAGCAACTAAAAGGGCAATTGACAAACCTAAGACTCAACAAGCAAACACTAGTTATCCTAGACAACATTTAGCCAATCTCATGATAAGATTCAAAAACTTTGAATCTAAGTGGACTAGGTTGCAATCCACCCGCCAATAGCAAAATCATAGTCAAATTGTGAACTAGTTACCACCTCATGTTCACAATTTATAAATCATATGCCTCCTCATGATCTAGGCATGGGAACTTAAGTATCATAAGGAGCCCTTAGATCATGTCATAAGAAATGCCATCTTGCCTAGACTTTTGCCAAATTTACCTAAGTACAAAGGTGAGGGAGCTTTGAATGCCCACTTCAAGGTTTATGCAATTGTTGTTTGCAAACTCTTCCCACAAGATGCCATAATGACCAAGATTTTTCCTAGGACTTTGGAGCGAATAGCTTTAGACAAGTGTTATAGGTTACCTGAAGCATGTATCCACACATTCAAATGATTAGTAGACAAGTTCATTTGGGCTTTAGACATGAGTAATTTATTGAAAAATCAGAATGAGGGAGTCCCTCCACATTTTATAGGAGCCTAACGAATTTGTAGCACACTTAATCTTCAATAAAGGAAAGTTCTTTACAACTCTCCAATTATTGCTCCTCATATGGACCTCAAAGAACTCTGTGATCCCCTTCATTGGATGAACACAAACATTCAAGAAGAGGTCCAAAGATTCCCTTGTAGAACCTATCACAAAGCCATAGACGATGACTTATAGATTGACCAAGCAATTATTAATAGTGAGAAAAACTTGACAATAATGGCAAACTTGTGGAGAGCAACTCTAAAACACTTCAAATCACCAAAATCCATCAAGACAAGGATAAAATTGTTAAATTTTAGAATAAACCTAATCCAACCATGGATATGAATGCTATCAATCTTCTTTAGCATAGGCGAAAGCAATACATGAACAAATTGTATAGGAGCAAAGTTGCACCCCTTGTGCAAACTCCCCTTTCACATACCCTCACCTTAGAAAATCAAATCCGAAGGCGAAATTCCACATCACCCATCTAGAATGCATCCACTTGGCTCGTGTTTTGTGTGTCGGTGGGGGAATTTTCATTAGGGACGCGAGCACGGCGCACAGACGTTTGTGCGACGCGCTGCCATCCCTAACAGATTCCTGCATCCAGAGTCCACAGGGACGTTACACACCTAATTGGGGTCGAATTGTAACGCCTCTATGCGACCAACTAACCTGAAAAACGGCTCCCTTTGGCCTTCAAATCCATTCATCTCACTTTCACTTCAATTCTTTCACAACTTCTTCACATTCTCAAGCAAATTCTTCAACATTCTAGTACTCCATTTTTTCACCATTTAGCTTGAGCATTGCAGCAACTTGACACTCCATCAACTCCACATTGCACGTGTGAGGCTACCATAGAAATTGCGAGCTTGGAGTCTTGCGAGACCTCCCTTCATCACCGTTGCAGCTGTGGTTGCATTCTCCCTTCATTGGCCTTGAGAGCCTTTGGGTGGAGGTGGTAACGCTTCATTCCTCTCCTTTGTGATTTGATAGAGTAGCATTTTTCTTTTGTAGTGTTCATTGCACTTCTTTCATTTCCTTTATCACATATTCTACTTTGTTGTTTTCTTGTTGTCCGTGGAGGTGGAAACACCAAAACGGGGGTTTGACTGAGACAAACCCCTATACAGCCCCAACAATTTTCCCCTTCTTGTTTGTGTGTAGGTGAACTTGTACGTGGAGCTAGTTAGCGAACTAGCGTTTCAATGAGTTGGTTTTCACCACCCTAGTCTTTATCTACTTGCTTTATTACTTACACACTTACTTTTTATATTTTATCATTCTGTCATTTTCGTTAAAATCATTTAGCTAGGTTGTAAGTAGGTTTTTGGTGGCTTCTCTATTGTACTTTATGTTTTCTAGCTGTACGAACACCAGTGCGTTGCGCTTCCGTCCTCGGACAGAGAGTTGTCTGAGGTATAGTTCAGACTCCAAAAACCAACTCGTCTAGCCCCAAGTAGAATTTTGGATCTGTAGATTGATAGAAGTACCTCATAGTGCTCTTCATTCTCAATCCTCATCCCAAAACACCTTTTAGAGTGAGGTAAGTTAGGGGAGCCCTCTGCTCTCGGTTGTCCGTAACCTGGAGCCTTGGTGTGGTTGGTCCCCCTCTCTTACACAAATATAATAGTCCACCACATGAGCATAAACCTACCCAATATTGCATTTTTCACAAACTTGGAGGATATGGCACATTGACATATAGAGATTACAATACATTCATTCAACACATTTATCCAAAAATCAGCAGCAATTATTCATTAACATGTTCTTGCACCCACAAGAAACAAAACCTAAGCCTAGAACCCATCAAAACACTCAATGCTCAATCAAGGTGAAGTCACCCCTCATCGTATTCAACAAAGATATTTGAATTTATCAAGCCACCTTCAACAGGGGAATCGATAGTAAATACAAAAGCCGTCGCATAAAAAGGAAAGACTCATCATAATTTTTTTAGCCGCCCTATACACCAATATTTGAAGCCGTCACTAACAATAGAGACGTCAAGGATATTCCAGTCATAAAAACCTGTAGCCACCACCTGAAATCGTCGCCACAAAATATGCTAGGCGTTATATAGAAATTTGTCTCAATTCGCGTCAAAAACGGTTGCTTTAAACCGCCCACAAACTCTTAACAATGGCATCTCTCATTGCAAGAGCAAGGATATTGGCACAAGAAACCACTCCTGGACATTTCTTCTCTATCTTTGCCTTCACATCGTCAATAACATCAAATCAACGAAGAGTCAAATTTGGAAAGGCTGCTTTCTTTGGAGTATTGTTGGCTGTAGAGTTGATCAACACTGATCATCACAACCTCACACCAAGCAGTTGTGAAAATGAATCCTGAGTAAAGCAGCCGCAAGGGTTTGATCCTGTGACAAGTGCTTTTCCACAGTTGTCTTCACTGTGTCCTCGACAGATGGGCAGCTACTCTAGTAGAAGTCAATAACGAGTCGTCCCTCACTCAAGCACACCACTGTAGTTGGCAATTGTTAGCTCAACAACAC
>VDFB02177618.1:0-13540 GCA_007258455.2 Sequoia sempervirens | reverse complement strand
CTCATAGATCTAACCCAACTCTCATCTTCACATGCTTCACATATAGACTTAGGTTCTATTCTAGAAAGTAAACATAGATTTACCTCAGCTGCTACTTTACTTCTTGTCTTCACACCTTCACTCTTATCTCCAATTATCTATTCCTCTAGATGATTCTTCTAGACATACTTAGGAGTCTTAGGAACAAGTTCTAATTCATTTTCTTCTTCTTTAGTATGTTATTCTTCCTCTTCCTTATTCTCTTCAGGTATTGGTGCACAAATAGGATCATCTGGTTCAACTTCACTTATCTCAATAGGTTTGTGCATATCCTCATCAACTTTCACATTATCACTCTCAACAATCTTCCTCAATCTTTTATTAAAGCATATATATGATTTGTTGCTAGTTGAATATCCAAGGAAAATACCTTCATCACATCTAGCATCAAACTTCCCAAGATTCTCACCATCTCTTTTAATGTAGCATCCACTTCCAAACACCTTAATGTATTTCACAGTAGGAGCCTTACCAGTCCATAACTCATAAGGAGTCTTTGTGTTGTTGCCTTTGATTTGAACCCTGTTAAGAACATAAACAATAGTGTGTATTGCCTCTCTCTAGTACAGATCAGGTACATTTTATTCTTTCATCATGGTTCCTGCAGCTTCCGATACAGTCAGGTTCTTTCTCTCAACCACTTCATTCTGCTATGGGGTTCTAGGAGCAGAAAAGTGTCTATTTATGCCATGCTCTTTACAAAATGCATTAAACTCACTAGAAGTGAATTCTCCACCTCTATCAAATCTCAAACATTTGATTCTTAGGTTCACTTCATTTTCTACTCTTACTTTGAATACTTTAAACCTATCCAAAGCCTGAGTCTTCTCTCTAAGAAAAGAAACCCATGTCATTCAAGAATAATCATCAATAAGGAGCATGAAATACTTGTCACCATTTAGGCTTCCTAATCTAGTAGGACCAAAGAGGTCTGTCTGAATTAATTCCAACATTCCAGTAGTAGTTTTCTCTTTTCCTTTGAAACTATATCTTGTCTATTTCCCTAACTGATAACTTTTGCAACCAATATTAGCAAATTTAATGATTTTAGGTAGACCTCAGACAACATCTCTTGAACTAATCTTGATCGGATTATCAAAGTTTACATGTCTCATTCTCCAATTCCATAACCAACTTTCATTAACTTGAGATACAAGGCACTGACCATCAACACCCTTAAGCTGATAGATGTTTCCATGAGTTCTCCTTCCTACATCAACCATAGCTTTGGATCCTTTTCTCATCTCATAGGTATTATCCTACAACACAAGTTTGAAACCTTTTCTACACATCTATCCAACACTCAAAAGGTTATTCCTTAGGCCCTTTACATAGTATACATCATCAATCTTGTGAATTCCATTTGTGATCCTAAATGTTTATCAACCCTAAGTATGCAAAAACAACAATAATGCAATGAAAGAAAACACAAAGGGACACCTCAAGATTATCCTAAGAAATTTTTAAAGCAAAGAAATAAGCTAAAATGAAGATTACAAGATGATTATACCTTCTTTGATGATGAAATTTCTTGGTTGGCCCTTGATTTGGATTGCTTTTGTGTTCCTTGGATGGTTAGATGCAAGATTGACAATATGACTAGATGATAGTACAAATGACTAAAATGACTTGGCTAAATGAGTAAAATTCTTGTCAGTTGAGTGTTCAAAATGACAACATTTTGGTTCAAAATGACTAAATGTTTTTCTTTTCTTTCCTTAGAGGATGGGGTATTTATAGAAGAATTTGAATTCTCTAGAGAATTCAATGGTTGAGATTAAGCCACCAAGGTCAAGATGTAGGGCTATGGTGAGTTGAGGACTCACAAGCCCTCACATCTTGACATGTGGAATGTGAGATGGCAAAGGATAAGATGATGTGAAAGTGAGGTGGAATGGAGAAAAAGTGATGTGTAAGAAGGACATGTACCTTGGAAGTACATTGGGAGATGAGAAGATTCCTTGGAGGAATAAATGTGAATTAAAAATTCACATGCTTGGGAGAATCTAATGGATAAGAGAGGGTATCCAAAAATGTGGGAGCTTTTTACATATGAATTTATGTGACAAGTCAAAGATTCTAGAAGATGCATGGGAAAAGGGGATTCTAGAAGAAATACAATGTGAATTAAAAATTCACATGGGGAAGAGGGGAACCTAGGGTGAATAAAAAGGAATTAAAAATTCCTTGAGGAATGGGGAGAGTTGAACAAGGTATTGATTAGGCTTAACTAATCAATAATCAAAGGATAATTAGGGGTTGATGAGGATTAGAAGCCAACTTGCAAAAGTTGGAGGATGTGACACATCCTAATCAAGGATTAAGCATGTGCACATCCCTAATGAAGAGATTAGGAGATGGATTAGGATTAGATGAAAATGACATGTGAGGAATTAAGTAAATGTAATATTTATTTAATTCATTTGATGAAAATGGGATTAAGGAGGGTAAGGTATTTAATTATTAATTAAATACCTTAAGGATTTGGCAGAATTAAGGATATTAATTAAATAATAGTAATATTACTTAATTAACTCAGATAAGAGGATATGTAGATGAAAAGTAATAAATTTGGATGCCTACATTTTTCCCCTCTTTGAGATGGTGTTATGAAGTAGCATCATTTCAAAGAATATTAAAATATAGAACCCAAAAGAAGATGGTTAGATTGGAAAAGATGCCTCAATCATTTAAAGGAGTGACTAGGAAGGAATAAAAAAAAAAGATGGGGCTGAAGATGAAGATTGTGGATTGAGGATGCCCCCTCGAGAGGACATGCGGGTTCAAGAATACGCATATCCTCTCTGCATGAGGATATCGGGAGATGAGAAGAGGATGCAAAGGATGGATATGAAAGGATGAAAAGGTGATAGAGTTGGGAAGCAATAATATGGATGCAAAGATGAAGATGATGTTGCCCCAGTCAAGCTACAAGCAAAAATGGGTGGATGATGGATGGAGTGTCATCGATGAGGGAATGATGTAACACGAGGATAGGGAAGGATACATTCTGATGAGTGTTGATGAAAGTTTTGTTGATGAGGGAAGGATACATCCGATAAAAAGGGGTGTTGATCAGGGAAGGATAAATCCCAAACAACGCCAAAGGATAGGGAAGAATACATCCCAAGGATGAGGACGATGATGAGGATGATTGGATTGAGGCTTGTAACAAGGTTGGGGACAGGACCAAGGATGAGATTAGAAGATTCAGGCTAAATGAAATGGGTGGGGATTGGATAGAGATGTGAGATGAGGATGAAGGATGAGTGGATGGGGGGATTTTGATAGATGAGAGGATGCGGGATACATGTAAGACGATAGAATGGAAAATGAAATGCAATCCTAATGCAATTTTCCATCTTTGAAGCACTGAGTTTTGCTATAGCATAAGACACCAAGTGCAAGGGTATGCGGAACCAAGGCTAATTAGTGTCTAATGCATGAACAAACACAATTGCATAAGCATACATTCCTAATTACCCCAAAGTCACTCTACACTTTGGTCACGTCGTATTGGAATAACCACAAGTTAATATCAGGATGCCCTAAACTTAACACAAGCACCACAAGGATCTTGGTGGGCAATTATGTGGGACAAACTAAGAAGACATAAACAAACAAAAGATCAAGATATGCCCCTATCTATACTAGTCAAAGCACACCATGATATGATGGATCAAGGCGGCCTTGACAAGTGATGATAGGGAACTCAAATGATAAAAAAGAAGAAGCCAAAAGCATCAAAAGATCATAATCAAATTCAAATTTCCTTTGCCTTAGGATTGAAGGGGGTGGATGGGATCGATGAGGTCTGTTAGGAAGGATGCATCCTGTTGATACCAATGATGGTTACTAAACTAAAAGATTGATATGACACCTGGCATTCAAACCAATTGATCTCATGATATGAGGGATCTCGCTTTGTTAAGAACCGCCTAGATAAGGCATAGCTTGTTGACACAACAAAAACATGAGACTCCATTAATAATCCTAAAAGACCTAATGAGGCTAATCAAATATTAGCCTTGCCTACATGAAAGTTATTGTGAGCCCTCATAGTCTCATAAAAGTAGAAAGAGGACAAATGAAGATCACCCATGGTGGATGACAAAGAATGATGATGATGATAAAGGAGTGGATGGACGTATTCCCAAGCATGGATCAAATGATTAACCTTGGCCTACATGAAAGCACAAAGGGGAAACATAGTTCAACCAACTAAAATGATGGATAAAGGATGATGAGATGATAGGATAAGAGGATAAAATATGGGACCAATAATGACAAGATAGATAGGACCCGTTGATCGATTGGATGATGGTGATCACATGAAGCTTAGGAATGGGATAGTGGTCCAAATCATCAAAATGAATTGGGAGGATGATATGATAGAGAGATGAATGATGAGAAAGGATAGGAGTTTGAAAAGATGTGTAAAAGAAGAAGTGATGGCAATGAGATAAATGGCATTGGGTTGCATGTAGGGAGGCCTATAGCCAGATACTGATGACAAGAGATTGTGAGATGGGATGAGGATAAAGATGAAAGAATGGATAGAGAGATAGGGATGGGAGATGGAAGGGATTGTTTGGATGGATAGGAAGATAAGGATTGGGAGATGAAAGGGATGCTAGGATAGATGGAAGGGATGTTGTGATAGATGGATAGGAAGATTAAGGGATGTTATGATAGATGAGGTCTTCAAGGACTATGTCACAAAGGAAGTAGATGCCCCCACTCTAGATATGTCATGTATGATGAGGCATGAGGGATGGAAGATGAGGAGGATGGGAAGATAAAGGATTTAACTAGAGGAGGATAGGATGGGTGACTAAGGAATACGATAGAGAACGAATGAAGGGAATGTATACCAAGAGGTGTCCAAAGCATGCATAGATAGGTGCCCCTGTTTTGATTAAGATCACAAAAAGGATGGAGGGATGGGAGATAAATGGGATATGATGGTAGGATGTGGAAGATAGGTGGGATGGAGGGTATGAATGAAGAGGACATATAGCAGGAAGACAGGTGCATAGCTAGAAGCATAGTAGATGGAGGGAATGCATATAAGGAAGCTACCCCCAAGTGTGGAAAAGGACAGATGGGGATTTACGCATGATGCCTGTTTGCGAGGTTTTCATCATGGTACTTATCCAAGGCACTTGTTTTCCAAGTTTTCACCATTGGACAAAGGATTTCTCTTTACTATCTAATTTTATTTAATTGACCATTTTTTTCTTTTTCTAATTTTTTTTTAAATTTTTTTGTTGACATTTTCAAATTTTTTGAATTTTTTGGATTTTTGGCTTTTTGGATAGAATGTAGGAGATGGATAAGGAAAGGGATGTGGATAAGTGGATTTAGAAGATATGCAATAAGGATATGTATGACGGAATCAAGCATCAAGTTACATACAAGGTATTAAGAGCCATGTGTGAAGTGACTATTGGATGGTGGTACAACCTTATTAGGATAAATGGGTTATGCAAGAGGATGAATTAGAGGGTTTTGATGGGGAAGATATGTGGGATAATGGATGGGATAGTGGAAAGTGTGTGGATAAAATGATGGGATAGGAAGTTAATGGGGTGGTGAGTTTAGGGCCAACATTGGCACATGTGGTGGTGGATGTGAAAGTATAGGAGGATTAATGGATGGAGAATTCAAAGATAATGGAGGAGATGGGATAGTGAATTTTGGGACATAAGGACCCAAAACAGATTTAGGAGATGGAGGAAGTGTATGATTGGCTTTTAGATTAAAAACTTTGGATTTTGTTACAGATTTTCCATTTGAAGGCATGACATCTTTTTTAGTTGGGATCCACACGGTTTTGATTTTTGCTTTGGTGGGCCTTTGCAGCCTATGGATTTGATTTGGATGTTGGATTTTATTTTTCTTTTCATCACCATGTCTTTTAGAGGGGGAATGGGAAGCTTTAGATTCATGCGGATGTTTAGATTCATTCATTTTTTCTTTAGCATCCAAAGTGCTTTTAGTATCAATGGGACAGGTGCGAGGAGGTGGATGACGTGGAGTGATGGAGGTAGGAGTATGGGGACTATGTGTCGATGGAGGATGTTTAGGTGTGTGCCTTTTTTTAATCCTAATTAGAGGACATGTGAGTGGGATGTTTATGATAGATGACATGGATAGGTGATGAATGGATGAAAGGATGAATAGGGTGAGATGGAGGAGGTGATTTTGGGATATAAGGGCCCAAAACATATGTAGTGGGTAGAGGGACATAAGGACCCAAAATGGATGGACCAGATGAGGGAGGAATATGGATGATGGTTTTGATACGATACGGTGGAGGAGGAGGGATGGCAACATATGATCTAGTGGAGCAATGGAAAGAGCCTATATTTCTTTTGGAAGAGGCTCGTTGAGGACATCTAGAGGTTGTACCAACATCTTAAGATTGTGGGTCTTCTGAAATAGGTCCAAGACCTTGCATACAGATTTGTTCTTTGACCCAGATGGGCTCTAAAATACCTTGATAGTTCATGTTCTTGAGAATTCGATCCATGATAGGATTTTTTTCTTCTTCAAGGAGACCATCATGGAAGAATGTGAGGGGACCAAGGGGATATGGAATATGTGGTGATGGAGGATCATGAGATGGAGATGATGGGGTAGCATCATCTTTCTGATTAGAAAGAATGATTGGTAAGGGATTAGGAGAGGAATTAGGGGATATGATAGGATTTGGATTTGTGATTGTAGGTGATAAGGGATCATGCAATGGAGATGGAGATAAAGGCTCATGAGATGGAAGGGGATCATGGGATGAAATAGATGGGAGATTATGATCTTGAGATGGGTCGACAGGATCTTGATGTGAAAAAGGGGATATGCTAGCATGCTTTGGATTGGGCTCTTGGAATGACTCATCTTGTGTGGGTGGTATGATAATGGGGTATTGAAGGGACTCTTCAAGTGGGGGAGATGGAAGGATGGAGGATTCATGAAGTAAAAGAGAAGGGATATCGGTGATGCTAGGAAAGGAAGGAATGGATCGGACTTCTAAGTCATCACTAGGAATGGGAAGAGTGGATTGGATTTTCATATTTGCAATGGGTTTGGATGATCTAGGAGTAGAGGGAGTGGATTGGAATTGGGTGTCTTCAATGGATTCGGTGGCTCTTGGAGTAGGAGATAGGGGTTCAATGGATTTAGTGGGTTTGATGGTTTCAATGGTTTGAGCAATGCTAGGGGTGGTAACAAAAATGATAGGTGTGGTATGGAGAAGGGTCTCATCACTAGTGATCAGGGATGATGGATTAAGATGACATGGTTCCAGGAATTCAAGATGTGGAGTTGGGGATGGTTTCTTTGTCATGAGTCCTTGGAGAACTTCCCAAATGAGAGACTTGCATATGGTTGGCTTGGTTGGGGTGGTAGAAATGGATGAGGGATTGGTGGACTAGGGTTACATGGAGGAATGGGATTGGATGTAAGACTAGGAGTAGATGGGGGATTAGGATTAGATCGAGGGTTAAATTAGGGATATTGTTATGCTGAATTAAGATATGTGGATGGTGGATTAAGACAAGAGGATGCAGTTGGTAGATTGTACTAAGGGTATTGGGATGGTGGATTAAGATGTGAAGACATGGATGTTGGATCAAGATAGAGAGATGTGAATGTTGGATTAGGGTAAGTTGATGTGTTTGATTGGTATGGAGGATTAGGATAGTGTGATATGGGTGCAAGATTACAATAAGAGTATTGGGATGCTAGATTAGGATAAGATGAAGGTGTAGATGAAGGATATGCTGGATATGTGGATGAGGAAGATACTAGATATCCCTTTTCAAAGGTAGCATAAGGAGTGTGATTAGGTATGGGTGAAGACATAACAGGATAGTTTGAAGGGGTGACTAGATTTTGGGAAGCGGGTGGAGAAAGTTTACTAGTGATGATAGCGTCAAAGGGGTTTATGTCATATACCTCTTGATCGACAAGACTTTCATTATTTCCATTGACGTAATTAGGGTTTCCCTTCACTACTATTGATGGGGGATAAGGATTCATGATTATGAAAGGATAATAGGATGGATCAAAGATTTTGGATGGAAATAGACTAAAGCTCAAATTGGAATTGGATTAAAGCTCAGATTAGGATGATTGGATGATGCGATGGGATTGATAATGATGATAGGATCGATTATCAAAGGATGATTACAACATTGAATCTACCTCAAGATGGAAGTAGATTGATTGAGTCAAAGGTGATTAGATAAGGATGTGATTAGATTGGATTCTATAAGATCGATCGATGATTGATAAGATTGAATGATGGATAGGATAGGATGATGAGAGGGATTGGAAAACCCCATTTAGAGATTTCCCTAGGTGACTTAGGATACTGATTGATTGGATTAAAGGATGAATGGATGATTGCGGCACCGAATCCACCTTGAGATTGAAGGTGAATTGACTAGGCTGCGATGATGATTAACTTAGGATGGATGACAATCCTAAGTAGATGTTGATGATGACGATCAATTCAAACACTTAGGTTAATTCAGAAAATAACTTGAAACAAAGTTCAAGGGATTTGGATGGGGAAATGATAAGGGATGTGTAGCCTAGAGATGCTTGAGAATGATGTATCGATATGATTCAGATGATGAAGAATGAGCTTGACAGAATGTGGATGGACCAAAGCTCAGATTGGGATTAGATTAAAGCTCATATTAGGATTGGATTGAAGGATACAATGTGATTAATTTCACTGGTCAAATTTGGGAACTAGATATGTTTAGTGTCTGTTTGCAAAATTTTTGCTGCAGAGGGGCAAATTTTCCCTCACAGAGGAGTGAATTTTCCCTTCTGGAGTGAATCTTCCCTCACAGAGGGGAAAATTTTCCCTTCTACAAGGAAAATTTACCCCACTACAGGGAAAATTTGCCCCACTACAAGGAAAATTCATCCCATTATTTTGTGGACTCTCTGAGTGGGTAAACGAGATGTTAGAATGAAGAGACGAGTGATTGGAATGGGGTGGTAGATAATCAGATTGAGGAAATAGATGATTGGATTAGGAAAATGAATGATAGGAGTGGATGAATAAGCACTCAAAATTGGTAAACGATTGCTTAGAATGGATGAAGGACTCTCAAGTCACATAAATGAAAGCTCGAAACAAGTAAACAATTTATTAGAAAGGATGAATGACTCTCAGAATGAGGAGATGGATACTTGGAATGGATGAAAGATTACTCAAAACGAGTGAATGGAGGATCAAAAGGGATGAAAGACTACTTGGTCAAATGGATGTTTGGAATGGTCAAATGGAGGTTTCAAAGGTTTAGAATGACAAAACAGAGGTTTCAAATGATAAAATGGAGGTTTAGAATGATCAAACGGGGGTTTCAGAGGTTTAAAATGACAAAAAAGAGGTTTGGAATGATTAAACGATGGTTTAGAGGCTAAACAGAGCTAAATGGGGTGATTTTGACTATTCAGGAGGGAAAATTCGCCCCACTGCAGTAAACAAGAGGGAAAATTTGCCCCATTGTAGAAAACAAAGACTTGGTTTTGATGAAAATGACTATGGAAAGGACTTTAAAATGACAACAATGAGGTCAATTTGTCAAAAATTTTACTGGTTTCTCACAAGAAAGGACTTTTCAAACAAACACGATCCTATGATTAGTATTAAGGGTATGGCCAACAAAGGTCTTAATCTAGGATGCACAAGGTGTCTAGGGTGTCTTCGATATACTCTCAATATGTGAGGCACAACTGTGAACACTAGCCTGTCACAAGCGTGAGTTGGGAACCCCAATGAGATAAAAAAGGGCTCAGACCAGCTCTTCACGTCTATCTAGGTATCACCCTAGCTTTGATGCTCCACCAATTACAACGTGATTGGATTGAGGTATAACTTTTTCTCTCCCCCCTTTGTATACCCTTCCGATATGCATGGTTGGGATCATCCCTTGGGGTGATGAAATCCCCAAGCAGGTCCCACTAGAAAGAAGACACTAATCATTTCCAACTACTCCCCAGGCTCACATGAAGTGCAAGGGGAAAGTGAAAACAAACTAATGCCCCTTTGGGTGACACAAAAAGATAGACACAACAAGCAATGAATATTACTTCCCCTAATTAAACTATGTTCTTAGATTAACAAAATCAACAAGGAAAGCTTTTAAAATCTGAGCAAATAGATAGTCCTACAAGCAAATGCTAGTTGTTTTATCCTTCATTCGTCGTCAATTGCATAGGAATATGATGCAAAATTCTAGCAAAACCACCAATATCCTTGCAAAAAACAATGCTAGGGGGTTAGGATATGAAAATAGCAAAAAAATGGTAGCAAAATCAAAGCTAAAATGATCGTTTTACCTCTCAAAATGTGTTGTTTTGGGGCCTATTTGCTCCTCTATAGTGACTAGGAGGGCGTAGTCGCCCCTTTGCAGTGAACTAGAGGGTGTAGTTGCCCCTCTACAATGCACATGAGGGCATATTCACCCCTTTGCAGTGTACAGGAGGGCATAGTTTCCCCTCTACAGTGCACAGGAGGGCATAGTCGCCCCTCTGTAGTGACCAAGAGGGCGTAGTCGCCCCTCTGCAACAAATTTGTTAGAAACAAGATATGGAAGAGGGTGTATCCGCCCTACTATAGCAAACTTGTTAGAAACATGATATGGAAAGGGGGAAATTGAAAGAAAACTAATGCCCCCTTTGGGTAAGATAGAAAGATAGATGCAACAACCAATGGATATTACTTCCCCTAATTAAACTATGTTTCTAGATTAATGAAAGAACCACAAGGATAGCTTTGGAAATTTGTGTAAATAGAAGGTCCTACAAGAAAATGTTAGTTTCTTTACCCTTATTTCTTTGCCAATTACAAAAGAATATGCTGCAAAATGTTATCAAAAACACCAATATCCTTGCAAAAAAAAATGTTAGGGGGTTAGGATATGAAAAAAGAAAAAAATGGGAAAAAAAACTAAGCTAAAATGGTCATTTTACCTCTCAAAATGTGTTTTTTTGGGGCATATTTGCCCCTCTCCAGTGACCAAGAGGGCATAGTCACACCTCTGTAGTGAACTAGAGGGCGTAGTCACTCCTCTGCAGTGCATAGGAGGGCATAGTCGCCCCTCTGTAGTAGAATGTTAGAACAAAAAGTTTAATCAGGGGTGTAGTCGCCCTTCTGTAGTGAAATGTTAGAACACAAAGCTTAATCAAGGGCATAGTTGCCCTTATGTAATGACCAAGAGGGTGTAGTTGCCCCTCTGTAGTGACCAGGATGACGTAGTTTCCCTTCTGCAGTGACTAGGAGGGCATAGTTGCCCTTCTACAGTAACCAAGATGGCGTAGTCACCCCTCTGCAGTAACCAAGAGGGCGTAGTCACCCCTCTGCACTAACTAGGAGGGTGTAGTCACCCCTTAGTGACCTATTCCTACAAATAACCTCAATAACAACAAACATTAAATAGAGGAACCTGCTTGTGGGTCCCACCAGGTGTGCTAGAAATGTGATCCCAAATGTTTATCAACCCTAAGTATGCAAAACAACTTGTGTATCCTAAAGGGCTGCCTTGGGAAAAAGTACTCATCGAGGGAATGACTCAGCAGTAACACTCTAAAGCCAAGAGTATTTCTAGCCAGGATATAAATGTGGATATTGGATGAAACGCCAATATCACGCAGTTGACTCCGACAAGATGGATCTGGAAGGGGACTCTTGCCACGTTGGGTCAACTCCTACGAACGAAAAGTCCTTACTAAAACCCATGCTTCAAATTTTCCAAAATCCAAAATCTATTTTTTGGTGCAAGAACGGTCGTTCTAAAGCCACCCCACACTTTTACAGTCTTCTAGTAGAAATGGAAAACATGACATGGGATTTTCATGGGTGTTGATGCTTGGGTGCCCCATATAAGTGAGTGTCGTGGAGGGGAGCCAGTGGGGTCAAGCATCTAACCATCCACTAGAGATAAGTGTAGCTGGACTTGTCCAAGTGGGAATCCAACAAAATATTGTCTTACACATCCATAGGATTGTACTTGTTCTTAGGTTACAAAGATGCATTTGCTTGATCGAAAACATCTCAAAAACAAACACTTAACATCATCAAATTTAAAACCCTTTTGAGGACAAATACAATTGACTCAATCGCCATGTTATTAGCTTCCTTGGGATTCACATCCTTAGAGGTTTCTAAGCATTGGATTATATCTCAATTTTTCTTAAATAAACTATAGGAAAACCCTTGCCTTGAGTTCATTGAATTTCCACATAACATATCTTGTTGGGTTTGAAGAAATTAAGACATTGGACATCTTAGTTTGAAAACCTAATCGAAGAAAGTGTTTTTGGTAGAATAAAGACATTAAGCAAAGCTAAGCAAAATGAACTTTCATATGTGATTGAAGACTCACAAACCTCAAAGAAAAAAATCATTGGTTGGAAATCCAAAAATGAATGTTCAAATGAAATCATTTCTTGGTTACAAAGGTCATTAGGAAGCATTTGCATGCTCTTCAATACCTAGGTCTAAGCAAACAAAGTGTATCTTTTTAGGTTCATCTTAGGATCAAAATATATCAAAATCTCTTTTTCATCCACCCTCCAAAACATCAAAACAAATCCATCCCATCATCACCTTTTGGAAAATCTTGAAATCATCCTTAAATACTAGGATTTGTGGCAAAATCAAAATCATCAATATCATTGAGACAAAATCCTTGAAAACATTAAGCAAAACACCTTGACTAGGTATGTGTAGATGCATCCTTTTGCATATTCTTAGTCAAAGTTATCAAAATCATCTTCTCTAGCTTAGTGTATGTAGATGAATCCTTCTTCATATGCTTAGTGAAACAATCATCTTGTTTGAATAGGTGTGGGTAGATGCATCCTTCTCCTCACACACATTCAAATTACATCATCATTTGAACAAAGCTATCCTTAGATCTTCATCAAACATCTTTGGGTCTTTTTTTGTTTCAAAATCAAAATCAAATCAAATCAAATCAAAAGGACTAAAATCTCAAAATCTCAAAATCAAAAATCAAAATCCACAAGTCCTAAAATCCTAGTATCTCATTGAAGATTTATCAAAATCCAAAACATCCATATCACCCATCCCTAACATCATCATCATATCATCACCTTTGATCCTCAAGGCATCCTGAAACTTTCTACTTTGGGGCATAAAATAATGATCGATCCAAAGAATCAAGAGATTCATCTCTCATATTCTCGAATCTTGATCCTGGTTTTATGGTTCAAACGAGATCTCAATACAAGAAGAGTATGGAAGCCAACAAAGAAACACCCACTTCAAGCGATCTTAGCCAAACAAACACAAAAATGAATCCAACTGAATCAAGTAATCCGTTGACCCTCTCATCATTGCAAAATCCACAAGAAGAAAATCAAGGAAAGGATCTTACCTTTGGAATGTCTCACGAGGAAATAATTGAAATGCTTCAAAATTTGGAGAATCATAAAATCATCAACATCATGA
>VDFB02177617.1:0-25759 GCA_007258455.2 Sequoia sempervirens | reverse complement strand
ACACATCCATTTGCCACCCAAAATTCCTTCATCTGCTCCATTAACACATTTATCTTGGAATAGCTCTTATCCAAGATTATGGTCCTCAATTTTGTCTCCCTTGGTGGCACGTATGATGGTCCTACCCCTACTACCATCGCCATCGCCTCCTTATAATAAGGAGATCAAGCCACATGGAATGGAATGCCATTGGCAAAGAAGTATTTTCCAATGGCATCATCTGCATCATCCTTCATCTGCACATTGAATAATTCAGCTATTGGTTTAGAAGTATCAGTTGTTAACTTGTGTTTCCCCCTAGCCTCTAGGGCATGGGCCCCTAAAGTAGAAGATAGCATACATGTAAATTGCCTCTGCAAAGTAGAATTAGAACCATGTGGCTCGCTCTGCTTACCCCTTGGCCTATGAGACAAAGAAACAAATATAGGTATAGTTGCATTGTCTTCACCACCAACACCCCATAGCCTACATATCTCAGCCCTGAATTTCAAGTTATTCGGTGACGCCAAAAACTTACATGCTTCCACACCTTTTCCTCGGACATGGAGGTGGGCATTAACTCTGGTAATGCTGCCAAACCATTCAAGGCCACAAAAGTGGCACTTCCACAACCTTGTGACCCCAAATGTCCCAGACTTGCTCCATAATTTTGTTGCAAATTGTTTCAAAGGAGACTTGGGATCAAAAAGACCCTTAGCATACTCTTCCAGTAATGTGGAGGGTCAATTCATATTTGCAGCTACACTAGCCACGAAACTAGTGGTTTGGATCAAACGGTCACCCCTCTCTGCTTCTAGATTTTCATCAACCTCGGGTGCATAATGACATTCAGTTTCATTGTGAGAGTGAACCTCAACCTCATCCTCACTCATGCCATGAGAACTCATTGTGACATTGCAATAAACAATATAAAAATTTAAAATTCAAACTATGCATGCAGCTACGTAGCATAACGCAAAGAATTAAGACAGATTTTCTTTTTGTTTTTCTTACTCTAGATCGCACGAAGTGCAGAAGTAGAGGATACACAAATAAAAATCTTTGTTCTTAATCTTTGTCAACCAAGGATTTCACTTTTGTTTTTCAAGTCACACAAAGCGCAGAAGCAAAGGATACACAAAAGTTTCATCCTAGTTTGACAAAAGTTTAAAATTTGATGACAATATGAATAATTAACATTGAACAATTAAAATTTAATATGCTATTTGCTAATGCACTTGCAGCCATGTCTATGAAATTATGAACAAAAATTCAAATTAAAATGTGAATTAGAATATGAAACTAGTTAAAAAAAATTAAAAAACAAAAAAACCAAATATGGAATCCTACCTTTTGCTTGAAAAATCCTCCCAACTTGATGTAGAATCCCTCTTCTAAGCTTCTTCCTCTTCTTCTTGCTCCTTAACTTTCTTGCACTTTCTCCTTCACTCTCACTCTTCCACTCCTTCGCTCACTCTTTTGCTCCTTTTCCACTTTGATGTTGGAATGAATTTGTGAGTGATTGTGAGGATTTGAAGGGGTCTTATAAGGTTTGGAAGGGTTGGGTGAAGCCCATTGGCCATTAGGGTTAGGGTTTGGGCAATCAAATAAAAAAAAGAGTTTTTTTTGTTTTGGCACTTGCTTGTCGCAGGAGATGTTTGGGCGTTCCCGTGGTGTCCCAATGTCCCGAAAACTTCCTAGACATCTCAATGATGACTGGGTGGAGGTGGAGCTCCGATGGGGGGCATCTCCCCCACGACCAGAAGATGTCCCTGTCTCGAAAACGTGGGGAGTTTTTTTTTGTGGGGGGGGCGTCATGCTTATATATATATTGTTCCCAATGTCTTTTAACATCAAGGGTTTCCAATACTTATCTGAATCACAACACTTGGAAAGGCCACTTTCACCCTAGGAAGATTTCAATGGTCTTGACCCTCATAGCTATGGCACATCTAGGAGGAACCAATTCTTATTCAAAACCAACATGCATGATTCCCAAGCATCAACTCTAGCCAGGACAATCCTGAGTGTACATTGTATCCCGAATTGGACACACACTATGTGCCCCTTCTCCCATGCCCATCGCCCACCAAACCACCTTTTTCTTCCTTGAGTGATCTACATGCCCTTTCCAAGTCTTTGATGAATTCTTTATACAACCTTTCAAGGGGTGGTTTCCAAACCATCACAACCTTTCACAAGTGTTACCTTTTTAATAATTATTTAAATAAATAATTATTCCTCCCCTTTTAAAAGATTTTTAATAAATATTCTTTATTAATCTCCATTTTAACTAAAGGATCATAAAATCCTTTATTTTTCTATCTCCCTTTTAATGCTAAATGGTTATTTCATAAATTTCTCTTCTCTTGGGGAAAAAGTCACATAGCACTTGCCTCATTCTCATTCTTGATTAGAATTACACATATAGAGTTGAAGATTGATCATTGAAGATTCCAAAGAGGTTGGATTCCTATTCCTACACTTGTGCAAGAGCCCATTTGTTGCCAAGGAGATCCTGAGGAAGATTCTTGAAATATACCAACCAATTTTTTTCTTGAATTATCATAACACAAGTCCAACACTACCAACTTGATTAGCGTTAGCATCAAAACTGAAATCCAAGCTTGAAAGAATTCAACGCCAAGAATGCACACTCAATCCCAAAGAAGGATAGGTGTTGTCATATGGCGGAGAAATTAAAGAACAATACTTGAAATGAAACAAACTCAACATCAAGAATGTGCACTCAAGATCCCACTGAGGGCGAGGTGCTAACATATGACGGAGTTATTAATTGAAAACTGAAATAAATAGGCGGTGAACCAGCCATGAGAATTTCCACGCTACCACTTGAACAGTGGGGGAAAAACATTACAATACAAAACTAATTCATCCGCTGTGGCGGGCATCCACTTATGAGTGGGAATTCACCACTTTACAGTGGGTGACTAAAGAGAGATTAATTGTTTTTTCTCCACACTGGCGGTAAACCATCCAGGGGTTACAAATGTATGAAATTATAGCAAGTAATTGCAGCAAATAAAATAAATAGCTGTTAGTACTACTAATCAACTTTACAATGAATTAAACAGCTGCAAGTAAGAAAGATATGCTTCCAAATCCATCAAAGGTTAGAGTAACACTTCCTCTAACTCTTACAATACAATAATGATATAAAAATGTAGCTCAAACCAGCATTATATCAAAAACTAACAAGTCTAATATAAAAATCTGCAATTTGGAAATGTCTATCAGCAAACAGCAAACTCATAAAATGTTCACAACTCCTTCTAAATACCTCCGAATAAGCTGAAATGTTTTGCAAAGACCTTCTAGGAGGATGGCACCCAAACTCAAACTACAAAACTGCATCAAAAACTCAAGATATTATTCTTGCACGAATCCCAAAGCACTCATGAGATGGTACGGCCTTGTAGAGGGGCGATTTCTCTTGGAAAAATCATAAACTTGGAATTAAAATCTGAAAACCTCCAAATATGGTCGCCATTATCATAGAAATGCAATGATCAAATACCCATAACCAAAATAAATTCATACCAAAAGCTGTAAATGAAAACCACCTTCAGCTGTGTATACACCAACAACATAAAAACTGAAGTTCTCACCAAAATTCACCAATTTTGAAGCACAATCTGCTAGTCTGATTGAGAAGCAACAATAATACCAACTAGGTGTTATCTTTCAAACACGAAATTGGATTGGAACTAGGAGGTAAGCATCCCTCGAAGTAAAAAACAAGTTGTCATTCCGACAGCATAACATTAGCATAAACATTGGATAATCAGCTCTTCAAACAGCAGCAATATATAAGCTTTAGTTGGCAAATGAAGCAACAAGAACTCTTCAAATTCCAAGAAGTTGAATCACTTCAACTTCCAAAAGAGACGCCACCTTTTGCCTTTTACTTTTGAAATAATAAAATATCATTCAACTTCCCCTTTAGGCATCCATTTCATATTGCAACAATAAAGCATTTATTAAATAATTAGATACTCACTTATTGCTATGTCCCCTTCTTTAAAAACAACTTGAAGTCATCAAGCCTAGAGGCGTGGGGTACAACTTCAAGACATGAAAATTGACTAGAAGTCACGAAACTAGATCCAAGGAAAATAAACCAAAACCAAATTAGAAGTGATGGATAACAAGATGACTTGAAAGGTTGGTACTAATGATCTGCATAAAATTAAGACTTACTAAAATAGCCTTGCCAAAATATTAAGAGTTTACCTTGTAGGAACCCATTGTTTCCCCGATAGCGTCGGTATGGTTTTGAGTTTTTCTGACGTTTTTAGGTTTTTGCAATTTTTTTGTGTTTTTGATGCAATAATGAAAAGGTACGATTTTTGCAATAATTTGAAATAAATTCTATAAAATTTATAAAGCTCTGGAAATGAAGAAAAATGGACGCCAGTATCTCTATTTGATCTTTTCTAACGATTACAGGAAAACCCAGATACATGCAATTATTAAAACAATGAATTTTTAATATTTTGAAACCTAGTATTTGCTGCTCTTGAGGGTACAGAAATGTACGGCTGCAATTAATGAGTCCCTTTTCCTTCTGTTTGAAGATGCCGGATGATGCTCCAATGATATGCGCCACTACTGGGAATGATAGAAAGCCAATAAGGAAGGCGTCTCACCCTCTGTGCAAAAAGACGGCTCCAGACAAGAGGTACGGCCTGACAGATCTGTACGGCCTGTCAGAAATCAGCCACTAAAAAGTACGGCCTTCACAAATACTAATATCCAAGTCTCTGAAATGGTGCGACCCAGTTGATAGATGAACTCTGAATGCAAACAACTGATAATAACTGAAGATATAAATTCTTCTGAAGCTCTGTAGTTTTCTCTGAATAAGAAAACCTCTGTAGGCAATAAATCAAGTGATATTGCACACTCTCTGAATTGCTTTCCGCTGGAGATGGCTCGTTCTCCAAGGAATCGAACGCGAAACCCTAAAGTCTCAGGCTCAGACCAAAATTGATCAGTTTCAAACTCAATAATTTCATAATGCACAATTCCCAAGGCAAAATCCACTAATAGGCTGAAAAGTACGATTTGCTTAAAAATAGGGTTTCATTAAAATATTCACGTTTTAATATTTTAATATTTCAATAGTCCTCAGCTGAATATTTTAAATACTTTAATAATCACTTTTTGGCCCCTTCTGATGTTGGGCGCACCCTTCAAGGAAAACACTTAAGTTATAATTTAAAATTATAACTTTATATTATAAATCATTAATTAATTAATATTTAATCAATACGATCAAATATTAATATCTTCCTCATTTCTAACCCGATGACGTCAATACGATCGCGAACTCTGAAGTGATTCGATGCATACGACCATACTGCTAAAAATAGCGGTGGTCCCCTGCTTGCCGAGGCCCGCTAAAATAGTGCGCAAATAGTCTCGATTGAGCGGAAAAATTAGGCCCGATCAATCCTGTTTGAAGGCTGAGCCAAACTCGAAGTGACCCTCTATCCGGTCTGCTCGGCTACGAGGGTCATGTGATAAGCCAATCCTGTCCTCGAGATGTCGAGAGGGACATGACATACCTCAAAACCAGCGAAGCAAAGCTGAGGCTGGAAGCAAGACTTGATTAAAAGTGACAAGTGAACCAGCACTTAAGAGTGAAGTATTTACTAAAATAGTAAATACCTACGATCTACAAACCTCCAAGCAAAACCCTATTCACTTTTGATCAACCTAGGATTTCAGAAATGAGTATGAATTCGAAAGAAGAGGGTATGGCCAAAATGGGGTACATTACGGTCACCCTTCCCAAAATTGCTTGTCCTCAAGCAATGCCACAACACTCCAAACTGATCCCACCAAACATATAGGATCCCGGGATCCCATGTCCATCTCTGAAAAACCCCATCATGCTGATGCTGCTCTACTCTGATCATACAAATGAAATCATTGCACCAAAACTGCACTAACCATCCTTGCAACCTCAAAGTGATAACATGCCTGAAATTCAAGTCGAACAACATAGAAGGAATTGAATCAAAATCTAGCAGCGTCTCATGCTCAATAAACTCTGAGGAATTAGCATCTGCAATGTCAATGTCAATCACCATTCTGAGAACAAAGAAGAATAATCTAAACAACTCAAAAATATTCTCATCAACATCACTCCTCAAAGCATCAAACCAAATCACAACAGCAAATGTGATTCCATCATAGCTGTTTGCAAAGGAAAAAACAGCTCTTGGCAAAGTCATAGCAACTGCATCCTCAAAGCTCCTTAAGGATGTATAATGCCTCCTCTGAGTAATTCTGACATATTCAAGAAAAACTCTGAAAACTTCCACCAATCTCTCCCCCAAAGTCTCAAAAAGTTGAACCAAATCAAACAAAGGTTCGCTGCCCCTAACACTAGTGCTAGAGATTGAACAAAGATGATCACTGAAAAATAATTTGAACACCATCCAAAACTGATCCAAATCACTATGAAACATCATTTCCCACCTTTGGGACCAAAAACCATCATTGATAAGAGATTGTGAAGAGAAAAAATAAGTGTACCAGCTGCCCATGAAATCTGAAGTAAACCAATTAAAGTCTGATTTTAGGAAAATCAGCATACAAAGAGTAGAACAACTATTCTGACACTGGAAATTAGCGTCCATAATATCACAATTGTTCCTGCCCAAGGCTGGAAACATCCCCTCAAGATACTTCAACCCATCATTAAGCCATCTTTTGTTCGAAGTATCTCTCCAATCCACCAATAGATGAACCAAAGGAATCATCAAATGATTGGTAAAGATGGGGGCAGCATCAAAGATTCTGAGAATTGAATCCTTATCTCTCCAAAGATCCTTTTTTCTACTTGCAACAATCTCCATCAAGCCATGTTGAGAATTCCAAGCATGAATTCCCAACCGCAAATAATCTTCAACACATTGGGAAGAATTCCCAACATATCTCCAAGAGCCATAGTGAAAGTCTCGAGCACACAAATCCATGTAGTCAACTGCAACCATCAAAGCAAAGTTTGAACCTTTCATGACCAGCATTTTAGAATAATCCCTCATCAACAATGCACAATCTAGAAACCAAAGGGGCAAGTCTGAAAGTTCTCCCACAATTTGATGCATCTCTCCAAGATCTGACCTCATCAACCATTTTAAGATAGGCGGTACTCTTCCATTGGTTAATGCTGAGTGAAAACCAGCCAGTTCAAGTTTGAACACCATTAAATGCTCATTTACTATCCATCCCAAGAGAGTGTTGCTTGACATATAGAATGGATCCACCAACATTATCTTATGCTTGACTATAAAATTATGCATGTCAAAAACATAAAACTTCTTACCAATGCCATCCACATAGAAATTGTCAATCAACTCATAATTTAACAAATCATGTGAAGATGGTGGATTGTTGTACACAATCATAGAAACAATATTTCCTTCATCCCTTTCGTTGGTGTCTTCATAAAATTCATGCACATCTTCTTCAACTTGAAGATGCCCATCATTAGTTGCTGATCCATAGAATGTAGCATGATGAATATCACACATATTACCAGTCATCACATTTAGCTCATGGCTGCAAGCTATCTCTTCTTGAGGCAAATTCTCTTCCCAACTCAAGAGTTCACACTCTTGATTTACCTTCCAATCACTATCAACATATTGAATCTCTTTGGCATTTTGCATTGTTTCAACGTTATGGAGTTCATTAATTCCTTCAACTATTTGCTTGATCTCCATTAGCCTTGTATTAGCTTCTTGTTCCATAAGTGTGGCTGCCATAGATGATTGATTTTCTGCTTTGCAAAAAGAGTGATGAGCTAAGGTAAGATCAAGGCAAAGACTATCAACCTCTTTCTCCTTCTCTTGGTAGGCATCATAGGTCTCTTCTGCAAACTTAATGGCATTATCCCTATCTGAGAGCAAATGCAAATAATTTGTCTTTAATGATTCCAATGCTTCTTTGATAGTTTGCAACTTGGAAGGAGCGACTCCTTTAACTCCATTCTGTCTTTCTTCAAATTGAAACTTCCAGTAGAGTTCTTCAACAAAATTGTGTGTGCTATCAAATCTTGATAATGCTTTAACAATTTTCTCTTCCGAAACCATTAAGTTATCCTTCAAAACTTGCAGCTCTTTAGGCCCATGATCAAAATCAGCAAAGAAGCTTTGCTCATCAAACATCAACTTTTCTGATTTATTTTCTTTGACTTGATTCTCAAAATCAGCTTCCTTCCTAACAGCAATATTTTCAAACAATGAATCATTATTGATTGATTCTCTTAAAGTCTTGGTAGCAACATACTCTGCTTTAGTGGCTACTACTACCTCAAAGGAATCTTTATGGAGCTTTGCCAAACAAGCTTCTTCATCAAAGACAATGTCTTCTCCAATGACTTCATAGCTTGAAATACAAAATGAATTTTGAACTTTATCAGGATCAAAGGGAAATTTATCCCACTCAAGTTCTTTAGCATACCTTGGTGCCATCTCACCAGGGTCCCAAATGCAAAAGGGTTGATTGTAATGATCAATAGGAACAAGATCTTCATGCTCCTCTTGGATTGTTGACTCATTGAATGAGTCACTCCTCATTCCATTCAAACTGAAATCTTCATCGGTAACTTCCTCCAAGAGCTTAGTTTGATGATCAAACTCAATACCGCCTTCGCCACCATCATCATACTGGAAATAAGAGTCATCAAAGTTGGCTGCTTTGATTAATTTATCGTTTTTATCTTCAACAAACCCATCATGAAAAGATGTGTTGCTGATTTTATCATTAGCATCCACATACATACCAAAGAAATCTTCTTGGTCACTTGTCATAAATTCTTCATATGTATTCAAAATTGGTGTTGCCTCCCTGCACTCACCCTTAGCATGTGTGGACAACTGCATATCAATAGGTATTTCTTGAGAAACAACCTTACAATCATTGAGAAACAATATTTTATTTCCGACTTCTGCATTAATGACTACCTCATTTTTCTGCTCTTTCTTCCTCATGTGTGGCTTCAATTTTCTATCACACTGAGTGAACAAAACTCTGATCAACATACCAGCAGTAGAGGAATTCTTTCCTTCTTGTTCATGAATGTTTAACAAAAAAGTTAAGACGGATTTTGGAATGTCATCCATCTCATTGATAGTTAAAATTAAAATGTTTCTCATTGCTGCAACTACATCCTCTTCTTGTTCACTCCAAGTTGAAATGAAGAGGTAATGGATCAAATAATATATTTGATCTTGCATACCCAATTCAACCAGCAAAATACTTGTTTTGAGTTCAGAAAACATCTTCAATATAGTAGCTCTTCTGGAGTACTGATTGCTATCAATTTCATCAAGGTCTTGAAAACTTTCCACTATCATATTTAATATGGTCTTCATAGTTTCGACATCATAGGGCAATTGGGGAATTACAATTCTTATTATCTCCATGAAACAGGAAGAAATCAGTAGCTTGGTTTCTTCATCAGGATGCCTCAACCAATAGGGCTGATTCAAAAAATTCACTCTAGGAGCTAGTGCCAACTCCATTTTCTTTGAAGGTGATTGTTTCACTTGTCTCAAACATTGTTCTAACAAATGAAGAATGTTTTGTTCATCTTCTCTTGACTGAAATTCTTTACCAAGTCTCTTTCCATCCATAAAGAGAGTCTCTGCCAACTTCATCTCTTCTTCATTAGCCATGCCTAACTGCCAACTTCTGGATACCACAAGGAGCTGAACTAAAATCTGCTCTGACTATCGATGTAGTACCGGAGATATCTGTCACTCATCTGATACACAACTGCAAACTGCCACAGGATGGCAGGGTCTTCTGCTCCGATACCACTGAAATATGCCAACCAATTTTTTTTCTTGAATTATCATAACACAAGCCAACACTACCAACTTGATTAGCGTTAGCATCAAAACTAAAATCCAAGCTTGAAAGAACTCAACGGCAAGAATGCACACTCAATCCCAAGGAAGGATAGGTGTTGTCATATGGCGGAGAAATTAAAGAACAATACTTGAAATGAAACAAACTCAACATCAAGAATGTGCACTCAAGATCCCACTGAGGGCGAGGTGCTAACATATGACGGAGTTATTAATTGAAAACTGAAATAAATAGGCGGTGAACCAGCCATGAGAATTTCCACGCTACCACTTGAACAGTGGGGGGAAAAACATTACAATACAAAACTAATTCATCCGCTGCGGCAGGCATCCACTTATGAGTGGGAATTCGCCACTTTACAGTGGGTGACTAAAGAGAGATTAATTGTTTTTTCTCCACACTGGCGGTAAACCATCCAGGGGTTACAAATGTATGAAATTATAACAAGTAATTGCAGCAAATAAAATAAATAGCTGTTAGTACTACTAATCAGCTTTACAATGAATTAAACAGCTGCAAATAAGAAAGATATGCTTCCAAATCCATCAAAGGTTAGAGTAACACTTCCTCTAACTCTTACAATACAATAATGATATAAAAATGAAGCTCAAACCAGCATTATATCAAAAACTAACAAGTCTGATATAAAAATCTGCAATCTGGAAATGTCTATCAGCAAACAGCAAACTCATAAAAATGTTCACAACTCCTTCTAAATACGGAAACCTGAAAACCTCAAATATGATTAGCCATTATCTGAAATGCAATGATCAAATACCCATAACCAAAATAAATTCATAGCAAAAGCTGTAAATGAAAACCACCTTCAGCTGTGTATACACCAGCAACATAAAAACTGAAGTTCTCACCAAAATTCACCAATTTTGAAGCACAATCTGCTAGTCTGATTGATAAGCAACAATAATACCAACTAGGTGTTATCGTTCAAACACGAAATTGGATTGGAACTGGGAGGTAAGCATCCCTCGAAGTAAAAAACAAGTTGTCGTCCGACTGACATAACATTAGCATAAACGATAGCGGATAATCAGCTCTTCAAGCCCGGCGGCAATATGAACTTTGTTGGCAAATGAAGCAACAAACTCTTCAATTCAAAAGTTGAATCACTTCAACTTCAAAGGGCATGCTTTTACTTTGAAATAATAAAATATCATTCAACTTCCCCTTTAGGCATCCATTTCATATTGCAACAATAAAGCATTTATTAAATAATTAGATGCTTGCCGACCCCTTTATGTCCCCTTCTTTAAAACAACGAGTCATCAAGCCTAAGTGGGGAATTTCAACTTCAAGACATGAAAATTGACTAAGTGCAAAACTTCGAGTCCAAGGAAAGAAACCAAACCAAGCCAGCTGAGGCTGATGGATAACAAGATTGACTTGAGTTGAGCTGGCAGTGAAGTACCCGTCAAAATTAGACTTACTAAAAATAACCCGCGCCGAAAATAGTAGTTTACCTCAAAACCAACGAGAGAAAAGCAAAGTGAGCTGGAAGCAAGACTTAATGAAAGTACGACAAGCCCGAACCAACACTTAAGGTAGTATTTACTAAAAACTAAGTAAAATACTGCAAATGCCACAAACCTCAAGCAAAGGAAACCCTAATTTCACTTTTTACGATCAACCTTCTGGTTGTTCAGAAAATAGGCTATCGATCAAAGAAAGAGGTATGTGGCAAAATGAGGTTTGATACAATTCTTAGCCTTGAATTGGAGGTAAGTTTTTTTCATTTTTTTTTTCATTTTTTCTTCTATGAACTCTTTTGTTTTGTTTTTCAATCTTCCATGTTGAAATGAATGGGAATTTTTTTAGTTTTTATTTGATTTGAATGTGTTGTTTTCCAAATGTATCACTATCACCATAGGGATTAATTACAATGGCAACCAATTCTAGCTCCATGAGCCAACCTTGCTCCAAAACAAACCAAAATTCACCCTTGTTGAAGTATGTTAACATGATAGAGCAAGTTCCAAGTGGTGAGACATATGCTTGGATTTGCAATGGGTGTGGTGTGAAATATACAAGCTCATACAATCAAGTGAAAGCCCAATTGTGTGGTATTCTCTGCATGGGCATCAAATCTTGCTCAAGCAAGAAGGATACACCTACGCCAATATCTAGAGTGTTGAAATATATACAAGAGAAAAAGCAAGCAAAAGGAGTAATTGCCCTTAGATCAAGTCATCCTTTGGTAAGAAGAGAATCTCAATCAAGGAATCCCCCTCCTACCCCATCTCTTAACATTCCCAAAGTTGTGATACAACCCACCCATTTTTGCCATGCATGAAGAAGTACCCACTACACATAGAGGAACAATGGGGCAAATGGAAAAGTCATTTCAAAATGACTCCCAAGATATTGTTGATCAATAAATTGCAAGATGCCTCTATGCAAATAGGGGAGGAAAATTAATGAGGCTCCAAAAGAGTATAAGACTTAGATTTTGGGAAGGTGGTGTGCAAAGGAGTTGAAATCAAGACAAAGGTGTTCATTGTTTCCCTTGATCAACACAATTCCAATGTCACCTAGAGGGGTGATATTTTTGAAAGATGTGGATTGCGAGGCGCAGATGAAGGATGTGCAATTTATTGCTGACATCTTCATACAGGGCATTCAAGAAGTGGGACCTAAAAAGGTTGTCCAAGAACAAACCGCAATAAATTGCAAAGCAGTTGGTTTGTTGATTGAGACACACTATTCATAGATCTTTTGAACACATTATTGTAATGTCCCCTTTTTACCATGTCCCCTTTCAGTTAGGGTTGATTCGGGTACACTTACTATTTTTAGTAAGTGCTAATTTTGGCAGGGGGTCTAGTACAGCGTTTTAGTCTTTGGTGACCCTTCTCGAGCGTCTCAGTCTCTCTCTGGCTCAAGTTTAGGGTGCATTTTACTATTTTTAGGACTTTCTAAAAATAGTAAGTCCATTAAGGTTAGCCAAGACTTCACATTTTTTAGCAGGGCCAGTTGGATGTTCACTGTCGACAGTGAGCCTTGGTGCGATGTCAGTTACTCTCCAATTTGAGCCTTTGGACAGTAACTTACTATTTTTAGTACTTAATAAAAATAGTAAGTCTATTTTTGGAACACTGGACCTGGTCAAGCTTGTCAGTGCAGCATATTCAAATGATAAAGTCACTTAAGGAAATTATTTTAAATATTTGATTTATGTCTCAAAATGCGTGCTTAATAAAGTGACTTTATATTTTAAAATTAAAAGGGGCTATAAGGGGGTCATTTAAAAAGGTGATCATGGACGCCTAGTTCAACAACTTTAAGTTGTTTTTAAAGGGTAATATTAAATTATAATGTCTCTCCTCTTGGGCGCCCATGATATTGAAGACAAAGGATTAAAAAATTAAATTTAAATCAAAAGTTCATGAAATAAGGGGTGGGTTTTAGGGGTTTGAGGTGCACCCTAACTCAAGCTTTGATAAAAGATCATTTTGGAGGCTCATTTGAGCATGCATGAGTTTGGAAATTACAGGGATATGCTGCTGGTGTGTTGCCAGGGTATTGAAGCACGGGATTGAGGAAGTAGCTCCTCAGATTCTAATACTTGCCTCGGCAGTGAGAGATCTGCTCAGGCTTGTGTTGGGTGATTTCATACAGAGATCACAACTGGGCTTAAAGGATGAGGATTTATCAATATTTCTGATTGAATTTCAGTAGTTTTTTGGGTGGTGTTAGCTGGTTTTTGGTGTGGTGGCTTTATCCTTCAGTTTGGTGTGTTATTTACAGTTTTCTGGTGCTTTTTGAAAGAACCTGGGATTCACCTTTTTGCTCATAAGTCTGAAACGAAGAGAGATATTGAAATGGGTATTTAATCCTTAGATGACCCTTGCAAAGGCGCTTCCATCAAGTATTGGCTCAGAATTTATGGTGCTGATTTGGATTTATTAGAGGAGATCGCCCCTCTTGCTGGTACGGCCTCTGGAGCTGGGGTTTTAAGTTTGAAACCTGATTTCTGTTTGGTGTTGATGGTTGGAAATGGAGTTTTCACTTGCTGCGTTGGGAGCTCTTGGTTCTTGGAGGTGAAGATATCATTCTTGGTGCTGACCGTTGGCTTTGAGGAGGGTTTTCTTGCTACTGCTGTGCCCTAAAATCCAGGTTTGAAGGCCTTTGAAACTTCTGATATAAACTTGTATTTCTGCTCCTAAAATACACAATAAAATTTGGTATTTGTTGTGACTGAAAATTACTTCCAGCTAGTACTTGTGGTTTTTCATTTGTCTTATTTTATGCATCAATTGGCATCATCTTATGTTGAATGGCAATGTGAGAAAAACTTCATACAAACCTGAAACATACTCAGCAACCACAAACAGCAGTTCGTAGAAACAGGGAAAAATCAGAAAAAACAAAAAAAAAAAAAAAAAATTGGGGGTTGTTTGTTACAATTGTATTGTCCACTTGCTCAACCTAATGCTACAAACGTTGGGCAGAAAAAATAATTTGATCAAACAAGTGTATGGTGAGGCCAAAGAGGTCCAAATGTTCATCACCAATCACATGACATGGGCCATATTCAAATCATTCTCAAAATTGGAGTTGCTAAGGTAAGTGAAACAATAAAAAATTGTTTCATTTTAATAACTTCTTTTTATTTTTTATTTTTTATTTTTATTTTCAAATAGGTTGTTGTTACCCAATTTGCCTCCAACGCAATCATCTTGAGACAATTTGTGAAGGTGTAGGAGGCATTTTCTAGCATGGTCATCAGCCAACTTTGATTTGTATGCAAGCAATCCAACACTGAGTGTGCAATCAATGTTAAAGTAGATGATCCTAAATGGCACTTGGTGGGATCATGTGGAATATCTTAGTTTCACCAAGCCCATTTGAGTACGATCAATTTTGTTGACAAGGATAAACCATGCTGGGGAGAGATATATGATAGCATTGAGTCAATGATTGACAACATGACATTTGATTTATAATTTTATAACTCGTATCTCTCTGATTTTGCTTCAATAGGTTGCTTATTCGTCTTCATCTAAGCGAAACTAGAGTACAAACTCGTTCATCCACTCAATAAAGTGCAACTAGTTGGTAATTACTTGTAAAACTTGGCGCTTCAAATTAAAACTCACAAATAATCGCACATGGAAAGGATTGGCGAGTTAATCACAGCTTTACTCGACGCCTAGTAAAGATAAAAACACACAGCAAGTTTACTTGAAAAAAACGGAAAAACTCACGATTTTTTGCCCTCAACTCACCAAAAACATATCCAAAAGCCAACAAAAAATTATAAATAGGAGTTGCGATTTATTTTTAGGGGTTTTCGGTTTGTGTAATGTCCCTTGTTCTGCTTTGCCCTAGAACTCGCTTGTTGATTAGGTTTAGGGTTTCTTCTTTTCAAATGAATGTTTGCTTTAATGAAGTAATCTTGGATTGAAATCTGCATTCACCACATGAACAATATTTCCACATATACATATGTCTATTAGCATTAATATCTAGATATCCAAGTATAAACATAATCACAAATGCAACTATTAAGACATAGGAGGAGTGGTATGCGTAGATCCGCTCGAAGTCCTTTGCCAAACCCAAGAGGTTGTATACCACAACCCTCTCTTCTCGGCGACTTGTACCTGCTTTCTCTACCCATGTCATCACCTCGGAAGACACTTAACCTACTAGGGGAAGCCAACAAAGCTTATAAGTGGTTTGGGCCTACCACCCCTCCATGGCCCATCTCTTCCCTTAATCCGGTGATATTGAGTGGGGTTTCCTAGTGAAATATTCCCCTTAATTTTTTTTCCCCAAAATTAGACACACAAATCAGCAACCAAACACTGATTAGCGTTAGCTCCAAATGCAAATCAGCATGTAAAGTAACTCTAACCAAGAATGTTCACCAAGATCCCAATGTGGGCGAGGTGATAGCATATGGTCAGAGGATCATTAGGAATAAACTGAGCTGAAATTACAATTCATCTGCTGATGCAGGCATCCACAAGCAGTGGGAATACTCCACTTATTTAGTGGGTGAGATTATTACATTATTAAGGCGGCAAGCCAGCCATTAAATCCACTCTTCCACTTATTAACGTGGGGGGAATACTGTCCACACAACCACTTATAATGTGGGGGGAAATTACAAACAAGATATATGTTTATTCTAAAACTCAACCACTCAATTGTGGGAGTATAAAACAGATATAAAATTGCAGCAAGTAAAGGAAGAGCTGTTAGTACTACTAACTAGCTTTACAAAGAATAAGAACAGCTGCAAATAGAATAGATAATCTTCCAAGAACATTAAACAGTTAGAGTATCACTTCCTCTAACATTTACAATGATATAAGATGAAGAATTGAAGCTCAAACCAGCATTATATCAAAAACTAACAAGTCTGATATAAAAATCTGCAATCTGGAAATGTCTATCAGCAAACAGCAAACTCATAAAAATGATCACAACTCCTTCTAAATACCTCCGAATAAGCTGGAATGTTTTGCAAAGACCTTCTAGGAGGATGGCGCCCAAACTCAAACTACAAAACTGCATCAAAACTCAAGATATTATTCTTGCACGAATCCCAAAGCACTCATGAGATGGTACGGCCCTGTAGAGGGGCGATTTCTCTTGGAAAAATCAGAAACTTGGAATTAAAATCTGAAAACCTCCAAATATGGTCGCCATTATCATAGAAATGCAATGATCAAATACCCATAACCAAAATAAATTCATACCAAAAGCTGTATGCAAAAACCACCTTCAGCTATGACTGTATCAGCAACTTCAAAACTGGAAATTTCATCAAAATCTTCAGACTATTGAGCTCAATCTGCTAGTCTGATTTGAGAAGCAGCAAATGACCAACTAGGTGTTGTATTTCAAACACGAAATTGGATTGGAACTAGGAGGTAAGCATCCCTCGAAGTAAAAAACAAGTTGTCATTCCGACAGCATAACATTAGCATAAAACATTCGATAATCAACTCTTCAAACAACAACAATTTATAAGCTTTAGTTGGCAAATGAAACAACAAGAACTCTTCAAATTCCAAGAAGTTGAATCACTTCAACTTCCAAAAGGGACGCCACCTTTTTGCCTTTTACTTTTTTTGAAATAATAAAATATCATTCAACTTCCTTTTTAGGCATCCATTTCATATTGCAACAATAAAGCATTTATTAAATAATTAAATGCTCACTTGACCCCTTTATGTCCCCTTCTTTAAAACAACTTGAAGTCATCAAGCCTAGGCGTGGGGTACAACTTCAAGACATGAAAATTGACTAAGTTTGAAACTCGGTCCAAGGAGATAACCAAATACAATGCCCAAGCTGCAAGTGATGAATTGCTAAAATATGGCCCGACAAATGCAAAGCCCAGACAAGTTGATGAGTGATGCTTAAGCAAAATGAACTTAAAATAGTAAATGCCAAAATAGTAAGTTAACTAAAACCATTAGAAAACCAAATTGAATTACTTGAAGGCGCAAAGGATTGAATTCTTGTTGAATGAATGCCCTTAAAAGATAGACTTGCTAAAATGTAAATGCTATAAATAGTAAGTCACTGGCTTATCTGAGGCACGTAGTGGCAGTATCACAGAAGAGAAACCCTAGTTTATACTTGGAAGCAACCTCTAGTTTGGGAAATAGGCTAAATCCAAAAGAAAAATTAGCCAAAATGGGTTATTCTGATGTACTTCCCAATTGCTTGTCCTCAAGCAATACCACAACACTCCAAACTGATCCCACCAAACATATAGGATCCCGGGGTCCCATGTCCATCTCTGAAAAACCCCACCATGCTGATGCTGCTCTACTCTGATCATACAAATGAAATCATTGCACCAAAACTGCACTAACCATCCTTGCAACCTCAAAGTGATAACATGCCTAAAATTCAAGTCAAACAACATAGAAGGAATTGAATCAAAATCTAGCAGCGTCTCATGCTCAATAAACTCTGAGGAATTAACATCTGCAATGTAAATGTCAATCACCATTCTGAGAACAAAGAAGAATAATCTAAACAACTCAAAAATATTCTCATCAACATCACTCCTCAAAGCATCAAACCAAATCACAACAGCAAATGTGATTCCATCATAGCTGTTTGCAAAGGAAAAAACAACTATTTGCAAAGTCATAGCAACTGCATCCTCAAAGCTCCTTAAGGATGTATAATGCCTCCTCTGAGTAATTCTGACATATTCAAGAAAAACTCTGAAAACTTCCACCAATCTCTCCCCCAAAGTCTCAAAAAGTTGAACCAAATCAAGCAAAGGTTCGCTGCCCCAAACACTAGTGCAAGAGATTGTACAAAGAAAGCCACTAGAACATAACTTGAACACCATCCAATACTGATCTGAATCACTATGAAACACCATTACCCACTTTTGAAGCCAAAAATCATCATTGATAAAAGATTGTGAAAAGAAAAAATGAGTGTACCAGCTGCCCATGAAATTTGAAATGAACCAATTAAAGTCTGATTTTAGGAAAATCAGCATACAAGGAGTTGAACAGCTGCTGCAACTTTGGAAATCAGCGTGCATAATATGACCACTGTTCATGCCGAAGGCTGGAAACATACCCTCAAGAAACTTCAACCCATTATTAAACCATCTTTTGTTCGAAGCATCTCTCCAATCCATCAATTGATGAGAAAAAGGGACCATCAAATGGCTGGTAAGGATGGGAACAACATCAAAGAAACTAAAAATAGAATCCTTGTCTTTCCAAAGATTCCTCTTTCTACTTATAACAATCTCCATCAAACCATATTGAGGATTCCAAACATGGATACCCATAATGCACTGGAAAGAGTACACAACACTTCTCCAACTGCTAATCAAAGCAAAATGCAAATTCAAGAAGTTAGTGTCTTCTTTGATAAACCCATGTAGGCCATCCATGAAAACATCAATGGAGCACATAATAAATGTTGTCCTCAATAATTCCCATTCCCTCAAAGGACTAGGATGAGCCAAAACATCACTCAACTCAAGAGATGGATTGTCAAGAAAATAAATAATCTTTTTTGGTCCATCTTTCTCCCAAGCTTCATGAGTAATGAGTCTAGAAACTTCACTCTTTGCTGCTGCAATGGAGTGACCAGCAACTACCAAGACTTGTTTTATTGACGCCTTGAAGCCAACGATGAAGAAATCTCCTTGAGTCCACACTTCCCTTGTGAAGACTTCATCCTTGAATCCACTTATGCTTTCATTATCAAAAGGCCCTAGATGATTACTACTCACAAAACATGGCACACCCTCATAGAAATTATCTATCACCTTATGATTAACCAAATCATGTGAAGATAATTGACTGTTGTTCTCAACAATACTTTCTTCATCCCTTACATTGGTGTCTTCATAGAATTCAAGCTCAACTTTTTCAACTTGTGGATGCCCATCATTAGTTGTTGACCCACAAAGTGTAGCATGCTGAATACCACGTTCATTATCCATCAAATCATCTATCTCATAGCTGCAAACTATCCCTTCTTGTGGCAAAGTCTCTCCCCAACTCATGAGTTCACACTCTTGATGCACTTTCCAATCACCATCAACATATGGGATTAGCTTGGTATTTTGCAATGTTTCATCATTATGGAGTTCATTTATTCCTTCAACTATTTGCTTGATCTCCATAATCCTTGTATTAGCTTCTTGTTCCTTAAGTGTGGCTGCAATCGGTAGTTGATTTTCTGCTTTGCACAATGAATGATGAGCTAAGGTAAGATCAAGGCAAAGCCTATCCATCTCTTCCTCCTTCTCTTGGTAGGCATCATAGGTCTCCTCTGCAAACCTAATAGCATGATCCCTATCTAAGAGCAAGTGCAAATAATTTGACTTTATGGATTCCAATGCCTCTTTGATAGATTGCATCTTGGAAAGAGAGTCTCCATCTTTAACTCCATTTAGTTTCTCTTCAAATTGAAACTTCCAGCAGAGTTCTTCAATGAAGTGATATGTGCTATCAAATCTTGATAACGCTTTAACAATCTTCTCTTCTGAAACCAATAAATTATCCTTCAAATTTTGCAGCTCTTTAGGCCCTTGATCATAATCAGCAAAGAGGCTTTGCTCTTCAAACATCAACTTTTCTGATTTGCTTTCATTGGCAAGATTTTCAAAATCAGCTTCTTTACAAACCTCTTCACTACATAACCTCTGAATAGAAGGCCTATCAGCAACTTCATCAAGCAAATTATTATCTCTATCTTTACCTTTCAAGTTCTCGTACTCTTCTTGTGTGTCAATCTGAAAAACACCCAAACCATTTTCTGATTTTAAAACATTCTTCTTTTCAACATAAGAAATCACGTTCTCTTTAGCCATTGCTGCAAATTCTCCTCCAAAGATCACTTCATTACTTGCATTGCAAACTGATTTTTGAACTTCATCAGGATCAAAGGGGAATTTATCCCACTCCGGTTCTTTATCATACCTTGGTGACATCGCACCCGGATCCCAAATGTGAAAGGTTTGATTGTAATGATCAATAGGAAAGAGATCATCATGCTCCTCTTGAACTATTGACTCTTTGAATGAGTCACTCCTCAACCCACTTGAACTGAAATCTTCATCTATAACTTTGTCCACCGATGTAGTTTGATAATCAAACCCACTACCACCCAAGTCACTAGCATTATATCGGATTAAAGAATCATCAAAGCTGGTTGCTTTGAATATTTTGTCATTCTTTTCTTCAATGAAATTATCTTGAGTAGATGTGTTGCTGATTTTATCATTAGTGCCCACATACATACCAAAAAAGTCTTCTTGGACACTTGTCAATAATTCTTCATATGGAATTGGCTCAGCATAAAGTAGAGAATTATCCTTCACTAAATCTTCAACAAGAGGAGATAAAAACACATCGGAATCACCATCAACAACCTCACTTTCGTAATGGTCATAGGCTGGTTCAAAGACACCATTAGTATTTGCTTCATCTTGCTCTTCTTCAACGTACTTATCCCACACAACTGTTCCACCAACATCTTTTGAGAAGCCATTTGTCTCGAGATCTTCATTGCTTGAATCCTTATTGGGACTCAAGACTGCTGTAATGATCTTCTTACCATAATAATCTTCATTATTTCCCATCCCATGCAAGTCTAGGGATGTATTTTGGGACTCTAACTTAATCTCCTCATTTGCCCAGGTATCTTCATCAAGCCCACTTTCATTTTGAACCAAAATGTGCACCTTGCTTGTGTCTTCTTCAACACTAATTGACTGATTTTTCTCCTCAATTTGCTTACTTGTGGGCTGCAAACCACAAACAGATCCTTTTGCTTCTTCCTTCCTTGATTCTTCAACCATGGCAAGTTCTACTTCTTCTTTAATCATTTTTTTGATGTAGTTGACCATAGCCAACTTTCCAGGGTCATGAATCACCGCACAATTCAAAAACGTGTCAAATGAAACATCGTTCTTAAACTCATCTGTCATGCTGTGATATTGTTTACGGAGTATGGCAGCCTCATGTTCACATTGCCTCTTGAACTGGCATTCTTCTGAAGTCACAATCAAATCTGACTTCTCACGATTCCTGGACCTTAGAAAATGCAACATCTTAAGAACTTCTGAAAGCTAAACTGAACTTAGGTGAAGAATCTGATTTCTCTATCACTCATCTGTCAACTGACTCTGTCTTATTCACAGGATGGCAAGATCTTGGCTCTGATACCACTGAAATATTCCCCTTAATTTTTTTCCCAAAATTAGACACACAAATCAGCAACCAAACACTGATTAGCGTTAGCTCCAAATGCAAATCAGCATGTAAAGTAACTCTAACCAAGAATGTTCACCAAGATCCCAATGTGGGCGAGGTGATAGCATATGGTCAAAGGATCATTAGAAATAAACTGAACTGAAATTACAATTCATCTGCTGATGCAGGCATCCACAAGCAGTGGGAATACTCCACTTATTTAGTGGGTGAGATTATTACATTATTAAGGCGGCAAGCCAGCCATTAAATCCACTCTTCCACTTATTAATGTGGGGGGAACACTGTCCACACAACCACTTATAACGTGGGGGGAAATTACAAACAAGATATATGTTTATTATAAAACTCAACCACTCAATTGTGGGAGTATAAAACAGATATAAAATTGCAGCAAGTAAAGGAAGAGCTGTTAGTACTACTAACTAGCTTTACAAAGAATAAGAACAGCTGCAAATAGAATAGATAATCTTCCAAAAACATTAAACAGTTAGAGTATCACTTCCTCTAACATTTACAATAATATAAGATGAAGAATTGAAGCTCAAACCAGCATTATATCAAAAGCTAACAAGTCTGATATAAAAATCTGCAATTTGGAAATGTCTATCAGCAAACAACAAACTCATAAAAATGATCACAACTCCTAAATACCTCCAAATAAGCTGGAATGTTTTGCAAAGACCTTCTAGGAGGATGGTGCCCAAACTCAAACTACAAAACTGCATCAAAACTCAAGATATTATTCTTGCACGAATCCCAAAGCACCCATGAGATGGTATGGCCTTGTAGGGCAGTGATTTCTCTTGGAAAAATTAGAAACTTGGAATTAAAAGCTAAAAACCTCCAAATATGGTCGCCATTATCATGGAAATGCAATGAGCAAATACCCATAACCAAAATAAATTCATACCAAAAGCTGTAAATGAAAACCACCTTCAGCTGTGTATACACCAGCAACATAAAAACTGAAGTTCTCACCAAAATTCACCAATTTTGAAGCACAATGCTAGTCTGATTGAGAAGCAGCAATAATACCAACTAGGTGTTATCTTTCAAACACGAAATTGGATTGGAACTAGGAGGTAAGCATCCCTCGAAATAAAAAACAAGTTGTCATTCCGACATCATAACATTAGCATAAACATTCGATAATCAGCTCTTCAAACAGTAGCAATATATAAGCTTTAGTTGGCAAATGGAGCAACAAGAACTCTTCAAATTCCAAGAAGTTGAATCACTTCAACTTCCAAAAGGGACGCCACCTTTTTGCCTTTTACTTTTTGAAATAATAAAATATTACTCAACCTCCTTTAGGTGTCCAACTTCACTTTGCAATAATAAAGCATTTAATAAACATTAAATGCACAATTGACCCCCTTAATGGCCCCTCTTTTAAAACAACATGAAGTTATTACTCCTAGGCGTGGGGTACAACTGAGAAACATGAAATTTGACTAAGTATAAACTCAACTCATGAAGAAAACCAAACCCAAAGCCAAACTGAAACTGATGGATAACAAGATGACTTGAGTTGAACTACTGATGATGCCACTGCCAAAAATAGTAAGTTTACCTCAAAACCAACAGAAAGCAGAACTGAGCTGGAAGCAAGACTTAATGAAAGTGGAAACCCTAAATTCGCACATCTGAGTAGCCTATGGATTTTCGGAAATAGGCTAAAACCAAATGAAGAGCGTATGGCCAAAATGGGGACATTACAAAATCAAACAAAGAATGATAAACGAAGAAAGATTGTGATGGATAAATGGTTAAAGGAACTAGCTTTTATTTTTGGTATTGTTGTGACCTTTTCACACATCACCCCATTCAAGATGGGGACCCCTAATTTTTGCTCCTTTCTGGTCTTTTGGCTCTGGTTTTGTCTCTCTCCCTCTCTTTTTTGGTGTCTGCCTTTCGAGGGATTTCTCCGCCATTGAATTTAAACGTGAAATTTGGCTACTAAGTCCGCAAATTAGGGTTTCCAACTTTCCGGTCAATCCGAGTATCGAACAATAGTGAATAAATTGAAAATAGATTCTCATCAATCGTTGTCGGGCAGCCTAAACAGTTTCCAATCAAATTTCATCAGATTCCTCGAGTACTTACTATTTTAGTAAGTGTGCAATGACAAAGTAATCTTTCAACATTTTGAAATCTGAATAATCGTGATTCAACACATCAAGTTGCTCGGCAAGGCAAATTTGAGTCAAATGGATAACTTACTTCATTTTTAGCACAAGCAAACCTAACCTCCGGAAAGCGTGATTCTTCAATGCTTTAAACGAAGAATTTTCAACGCATGTCGATATTCCTCTCGGTTTTTTGAGACCTTCGCTACGTGATAATACGCGCAAAATGATAACGACTTTCGCATCTCAAATTCTTCGTGAGAGCTATTTTAGGGACTCATGGCGGTCGATTTCTTTGCATGTCCGTGATATTCCTTAAGGAGTTTTTCTCGCTGAGCTTCAGTATTGATGTGACATGCAAACGAGATAACCACCTATTTGGGAACTTACTATTTTGAAGGTGCGTCCTACAATTACCTCCCAAAGACTTCGAATCAATGAAACATCACAATGCAACAGAAATGAGGACAAACAGAGATCATTTGATATGCATGCAGAGCAAATTAGGGTTTCCAGCTTCGGGACCTGAAAAGGGGCAAAAAGTCAAAATTTTCGAAAACCGGTGTAAACCACCTCGATCAGCATCCTTCAGGCTATCTGCTGGTAAAATTTGAAGACAAACGAAGTACTTACTATTTATAGTAAGTCATTTTGGAAACAAGCTAAAAATAGCAAATCAGTTGCATGCGCCGATGTCAGCAAGCAGGTCGTGTGGTGAGGAGCACGTCATTCAAATTTCAAGTCAATTGGAGCTATGGAGGTATCAGAAGCAAGCAGTTACTATTTATAGCAAATCACCTTCAGAAATGGGCTAAAAATAGCAGGCCAACTAAAAATGGCAATGTCAACAGGCCAACAAGGTCGTGAGGATGCAGTGTTTGAAATTTCAAATCGTTCTGAGCTTCAGAGATACAAGAATCAGGAGACTTACTATAAATGGCAGGGCATGGATAAGCTGGCGAAAACGAGGAAAAAGTGACTAAGTCTGGAACTTCATCCTGCAGCTACTTGAAAATGCGCCCAAGTTGATGAAGAAGCATGGAGAAAATTCTAAGCATGAAACTTCGTCCACCTCCTAGGCTAAAATGCGCCCAGCTACAGAAGGCATCAAGAAAAATGGCTAAGTACAAAGTTTATCCTTCAGCCATGCCAAAATGCGCCCATGTTGCATAAAAGTCAAAGAGGTCAATGTTTTTCATCCTGTAGCTATGGCTAAATGCGCCCAGCTCAAAGTCTCATGTTGGAAAAGTTTATAAGTATAAAAATCGTCCTCCTCTCATGCCAAAATGCGCCCAAGGAAAAGTTGGTGAAAGATACATGCAAAATTTTCTAAGTATAAATTTTCATCCTCCTCCACTAGTAAAATGCGCCCATGCTAAGAAGTTTAACAAGAAAAGTCAAAAGGTCAACTTGTTTCATCCTTCACCACCTAGGAAATGCGCCCATGCTTTAAGGAGGGTCAAAGAGTCAAAGGTTTCGTCCTTCTTCACATAGAATATGCGCCCATCCTTCACCCTTGCTAAAATGCGCCCAAAAGGTTAAGGAAGTCAACAATGTTTATCCACCTCACCCATCAAAATGCGCCCATCCTCCTACATAGGCAAAATGCGCCCAAATCAAGGCATGTGAGGACAAAACCAATGGCATGCAAAGTTAGAAAAGGACAAACACCCATGCAAAATTCGAATTCATGCAAAGGAGGAAAAGGACAAAGTATCTATGCAAGGAGAAGGAAGGAGACAAGGCGTTGAAAGTGTTAAGTGTTGAAATTTTTTACAAGGCATGGTTTTATCCTTCTTCAAGTTGAATATGCGCCCAAGGTGTTGATGAATATTGCTAAGGCGTGGGAATTTAAATGTCTCTCAAGGGTGAATAAAATACAAGGCGTGGTGAAAATGAAGTTGATGCTAGGTGTTAGAAATTTAATAGAAAATATTGCTAGGTGGTGAATAAAGATGTTAGGCGTGGATTCAAAATATATCCTTCATGATAAATAAA
>VDFB02177616.1:0-15363 GCA_007258455.2 Sequoia sempervirens | reverse complement strand
TTGCTTATCAAAGTCGCAACAACCTCTTGATGTACCTGTGGATCACTTTTTTCACATTGCTTAATTTGCTGGTAATTGAATACTTTTGATACAACAAATTCACCCTCCTTAGTACCAAGATGGTACTGATAAATCACCCAATTAGTTTTCCTGAATTTTGAACCCTTTGCAAAAGCATACAAAACCATGATCTTCTTGCATCCTTTTTGTTTCTCATTTTCAATTACAGGCCTTTTTTTGCCTGTCTTGTGCCGACATACTTCTCCTCCAATACAAACATCACTTAAGATTTTTCAATACCTATTGGATAAGCCTTGCTTGTTTTATAGAAAACGTGAATAATATGACCATCTTGTTTAATCCTATCAAAAATCTTGAGATAAGCCAAATACATTATAAATCTGAGAAATGACAATTATCAAAGGTAGCCACCAATTACCTGACAATTTTTTAGGATGTATAAAGGGATAAGGATTTGCCTTATCAATTCCAACTTTTTCTGATAAATGTCTCAAAAGTTCATGATTTGAAGAGTCAAATTTTACACCTGCAGGTAGTCTAGGCCAGTCTTGCAAAACCTGCAAACAACATATTATCTTATGTACACTGTTTAACTCTCAAGTACAAAGTGTTGTGACTGTTTATCTATAGATTGGATTCTAAAGAATCCCAATTTCTAACAACAGATGCTTACATTGTTAGTAATCTTGCATCCAACTCACCTTCTAACAAATGAATATATGAATGTTTTGGAAATAGAATCACCACTTTCTCTAATTTCCTATCAACTGAACTTAAACCTTGCATAGCTGTCTGTGCTTTGAAGACAGATGCAAATCTTCTAACATGCTAGTTACTGTCATATGTGGCCTCAACATAAAAGGTATTGACTAAGGACATGGACAAAAGTATAAAAGGAAAAGATCCCATAAAATATTGCCATGTAATTATGTGGAAATGGCCAGCCTTAAAAATGTGAAGAATAGATTATGCCACTAGAACTTATGTAAGGTTAATGCTTAGAGAAGAATTTTTGTGTCAATTTTTTGCAAAAGTGAAAACTCATGCAAATTACCCCTAAATTTTTCTCAACGGGTACGATTTGGATAGTTACTAAGAATTGGCCCTAAAAATTTTTAGCAGCAGCTACTTCAAAAATTGAAGTGCTTTTTATGGAACCAAAAGCTAATAGCCATCTTTTGCTACTTGATGAAGGGGCTATGCCACCTTTCAAGGCGCTTAGTCAAGGGAAAGCTTTGGTTAGTAGAAGTATTGCAGTGGTTAGTTCGATTGAAAGTAAGAACTTATTATACCCATTGGAAATGCTCACATTTTGATCCAAGATCTTCTGGCATCAAGTTTCCTTTTTCTTCCCAGTTTTGAAGGCATCACATCTCATTGTTAAAGTTATATATTCTAATTATCCAAAGAAAGCAATAGATTTAATATTCTAGCTGGATAAGGCTCATCTCCACTTAGATGTTGCTAACTACTCAATAGTGTGGAATGTGGACTTTGGAGAAACAAAAATATTCAGTCACAGAGAATTGCAATTAGCTAGTAGATTGAGGCCATACATGATTATTGTCGATTTTATAGTTGCAGTTGGGGCAATCAATGTTGGCATCACTCCTCCAATTATGTCCTCTTTCATTTTTTACTTTCGTCGCAATTCCATGACCATCAATAATATATGGTGCTCTGCATTGCCATTTGAGGAAATAGAACGTTAGCTTTCTTCTCATGTATATGAGTATTTTATGAACAAATAACTGATAGTACAAATTTTATACAAAGACTTGAATGCATGGTAATGGTTAAATTCAATTAAATGACGATAGAAATCAGTGAATTATTTTACAATGAAAAAGAAAAGAAGGGACACATTTAGATAAAATAAGATTTTGAGATATATTTTGACATTTTCAGTCCTTTTGTTTTTAAGAATACAACTCTTTTCAATTAGTTTGATTCCAATACATGTTTGTAATCCTCAATTAACCATTAAAGAATCACAAGTAGTAGCTACCACAGAAGCATTTGGATGAAGTAGTAAAGTTATGATTACAAAAGATGGGAATAATACTTACAAAAGTGCAGATGTCATGTTTACACGCTGGTGCAGTGCAACTAGCAAACGAAGAAGGAATGGTGTGGTTTTTCCAAAAATAATTAACCGTTTTCCCACAACAATTCAAAAATTATTTCCAATAGCTAATGTCTCGACCCTTTAGGGAAAGTTAGATGCTAAGTGACCTAAAATTTGCATATTTCTGTATACTGCAACACAAGCGACATACAAGACTATAGTTTGTTTGTAATCTCATGCCCCTTTAAAATCGGCCTTCAATTAGGGGTTGTTGGGAAAATTTAAGCCTCTGTGATAAATTTAATTCAATACAGTTTCTACAATGACTATTTAGAGGTGCAGTTTCTAGCATCAGTAGAAACTGCACCTCTAAATAGTCATGGTATAAACTATATTAGTATGATTTCACAATTTGTGCACATCCTTTTTAAAAAGGACACAAAATTTAACCGATTTTATGTTGAAACAAAATTCTCTGAAAAATCAAATCTTCAACGGGATTATGCCGCTCAAGGATAACCTGAGACCATTTTTGAATTTTTAAATTTTTTAAATTAAATCATCATGATTCTTCTAAGCTTCTAGGATTTGAATCCTTACGAGATGATGGACACCTTGTGCATGCTCTGTATAGCACTTGTCTCTGTAACTGAATGGTGAAATTAGCATAAATTAATCTAGGGGGATTGGCAAGGCTAGGTTTACTCAGCTCACTAGTTCAAAGCCATGGGGTACAAGGCTAGGTTTACTCAGCTCACTATTTCAAAGCCATGGGGTACAAAATTTACAGGATATATGAATGAAGTGAAATGGTCCCCTAGATCACACAAGGGGTTTTGGTTGGCTGGGCTGGGACCTAGAAGTATGCATCTCTTTCATGGATGAATAGAGTATTTACTTAAAATATAAATGGGAGAGTTGAAGCTTTCTTTAGATACTTCTAGAAAATTTGAAGAGCAGTTTGCATGAAAATAGCTTTATCAGAAAATTAAATCTTCTCAGCATCTACAATGTAGATACAATTGTTAGTCTTATATCCCAACAAAGGTCAAGATATAGAAATCTATAATTTTTTTAACATCCGCATCTATGGGAAACCTCCAGTCTCTCTGCAGCACCTGCACAAGCTTTCCTCTGATAAAATTGGCCTCTCTAACTTTGAAGGTGAAGATTCCAAGTTGTCCAAGCGACAGTTATCAACTAGTAAAATATTTTTCTGAGAAATTTCAATTCCTTTAAACTTTACTATTAGATTTACTGTTATCCCCAGCCACTTTTAATAGAGAAAGATCAAAATAATTGAAAATTGTATTGAATTAGATTTATCAAAGAGGCCCCTAAATTCTCTCAACAGCACCCGCTGAGAATGATGCGTTAACACTCATGGGACAGCTAGCTTATTATGGTGCTGCCAATTTTATGTTGCTCGAGTTAGATTCCCTAACCTCTTGTGTCCAGTTCCTTGCCTTTCACATATAAGTTTATAACCCAGTTTTGTGTTGGCTAATTCCCAATGGTGAATGGATTATACTTGGAAGATGGAATTGATAAAGTGCGAGGAGGACATCATTCATAAAGAGCAACAAAACATAGGTATGGCCAATGATTCATAACATTGGAAGGGGATGGAAAGAAGTCCGCAAACCTAAAGATAATAAAAACATTTCCTTTGATAATACAAGAAAACATTGGACATGGGCCATGAATGCTATGACAAAACAAAAAGCAGGGTTGTATGTCTTTTTTGGAAGCAGGCGAAGTACTTGCATGTTCGGGTTTGAGGCATGGGCATTTGTTAGAGTTAGGCTAATGCTTCACTTTAATGAGTCTAAATCTTTTGTGCGTATGCATGAGTTTGGCAGTTGTAGAGTGTATATAACTCATGGATCATCTTACTCATTGTTTTTGCAATGCTGTATATGCAGAGCAAAAAATATGTGTTTTTGTTTAGAATGTTTGAAAATAGAAAATGATATTCTATTTCTCACTTTATGAAAATCATAGTTCTGCTTCTGCTTTTCAATAGTGGTAAAGTATGTGTATGCATAGATTGTTTCACTAATAAGTAGCCGGTGGAATATTGTTTTAAACTTTTAATTGACTAAACATGTCTCACTATCAATTTTTTTTTTTTTTTAAATCGGTAAATTGAGGGTTTTATCAGATCCAGGGCTTAAATTTGATGGTCATATGGCCATATTTAGTCATTTTAGTTGTAAAATACAATTAAAATTTTAGGAAGACTGTGTCATTTGAAAGGCAAAATTTTAGTTAAACTCTAAAAAAACTTATGTAATTATTCTTATATATGTTTTTTCAATCTACATATATTTTCTTAAAATAGATAACCTTTAATATTTGAAAAGAAACTTCAAATAAATGACCGTAAAAAAAAAATTGTTTGACAGACGGTCCCATCAAATTTAAGCCCTATAACTATCAGAAGCATAACCGCACAATACCTGCAACACCATTGATCCAGTGAAGGTTTGAATCTGGGTGACCACTGAAACAACGCCGCATTAACCATAATACTATGCTCTTAATGCTCAGTATCAAGTATCAAGCAAATGTTATTTGCATTCATACTATTAAATTTTCATTCACTATGGCTTAGCTTGCTGGAATATTATTGGAAATTTTGCAGTATACAGAAGTATGCGAATTTTAGCTGACTTAGCATCTAACTTTCCCTAAAGGATCGAGAGATTAGCTATTGGAAATAATTTTTGAATTCTTGTGGGAAAATGGTTATTGGAAATAATTTTTGAATTGTTGTGGGAAAATGGTTAATTGTTTCTGGCAAAACCACACTGTTCCTTTTTCGATTGCCAGTTGCACTGCACCGGCGTGTAAACATGATTGTTCCCATATTTCATAATCATAAGTTAACAAATTCGTCCAAATGCTTCTTCGGTAGCTACTACTTGTGATTCTTTAATGGTTATTGAGGATTACAAACAAATATTGGAATCAAGCTAATTGAAAAGAGTTGTATTCTTAAAAACAAAAGAACTGAAAATGTCAAAATATATCCCAAAATGATATTTATCTAAATGTGTCCCTTTCTTTTCTTTTTCATTGTAAAATAATTCACCGATTTCTATCTTCATTAATTGAATTTAACCATTAGCATGCGTTGAGGACTTTGCATAAAAATTGTACTATCAGTTATTTGTTCATAAAATACTCAGATACATGAGAAGAAAGCTAACGTTCTATTTCCTCAAATGGCAATGCGGCGAACCATATATTCTTGATGGTCATGGAATTGCGACAAAAGTTAAAAATGCAAGAAGACAGAATTGGAGGAGTGATGCCAGCATTGCTTGCCCCAACTGCAACTATAAAATCAACAATAATGATGTATGGCCTCAATCTACTTGCTAATTGCAATTCTATTTGACTGAATATTTTTGTTTCTCCAAAGTCCACATTCCACACTACTGAGTAGTTTGGAACATCTGAGTGGAGATAAGCCTTATCCAGAAAGAATATTAAATCTATTGCTTTCTTTGGATAATTAGAATATATAACTCTAACAATGAGATCGAATGCCTTCAAAATTGGGAAGAAAAAGGAAACTTGATGCCAGAAGATCTTGGATCAAAAGGTGGGCATTTCCAATGGGTATACTAAGTTCCTACCTTCAATCGAATAGACCACTACAATACATCTATTAACCAAAGCTTTCCTTTGACTAAGCACCTTGAAAGGTGCCATAGCCCCTTCATCAAGTAGCAAAAGATGGCCATTACCTTTTGGTTCCATAAAAGGTACTTCAATTTTAAAAGTAGTTGCTGCTAAGAATTTTTCAGGCCAATTCTCAGTAGCTGTCCAAATCGTACATGTTGAGAAAAATTTAGGGATAATTTGCATGAGTTTTCACTTTTGCAAAAAATTGACAAAAAAATTCTTCTCTAAGCAGTAACCTTATGTAAGTTCTAGTGGCATAATCTATTCTTCACATTTTTAAGACTGGCCATTTCCACTGAATTACATGGCAATACTTAATGGGACCTTTTCCTTTTATACTTCTGTGCATTTCCTTAGTCAATACCTTTTATGCTGAGGCCACATAGGACAGTAACTAGCCTGTTAGAAGATTTGCATCTGTCTTCAAAGCACTGACAGCTGTGCAAGGTTTGAAATTTTGGTTGCTTAAGGAAATTGAGAAACTCGTTGGTTCTATTTCGAAGCATTCTTATGGTTCGTTTGTTAGGGCAAGTTCGATGGTGTATTTTACTCAAATTCTCAATACCCAAAAATCTAGATTTAGTATTTTTCCCAATTTTAAAGTTTTATTATTTCTTATGGAATTCCAATTTGGGCAGGAGGCTTTGTTATGGAAGCTTTGCAATACTTGTCATAATTCAGCTTATTCTATTTGACTCTACGATTTTTCATCAAATTTTACTGCTATATTGATAAGAAATGAATACACCCATTTTAAATAAGGTGACAAGATGGCTACCTTTTGTTAAATTTTATGGGCATTCAATCTTCTCAATAAGAATTTTGTTTCCTAAATTTTACTTATCTCAAATTCCCTTTTACAAGTTTAGTAGAATCTACTAGGGCTTATAACATTTTGTCTCATTGAAAGGTAGCTAGCAATTCTTTTAATGGTTGAGCAACCAAAAACATCTAGGTTAGAAATGGAAAAGAATGTTGGCATTCATGTATATTTGACATCAACTAATGCAAGATTATTGATAATGTAAGCATCTATTGTTAGAAATTGGGATTCTTTAGAATCCAATCTATAGATAAATAGTCACAATGCTTTGTACTTGAGATCTAAATGATGTACATAAGATAATTTGTTGTTTGTAAGTTTTGCAAGACTGTCTTAGGCTACCTGTAGGCATGAAATTCGACCGTTCAAATCAAGAAATTTTGAGACATTTAGCAAAAAAAATTGGAATTGGTAATGCAAAGCCTCATCCCTTTATAGATGAATTTATTTTGACACTGAAATATGAGAGTGGAATTTGCTATAAACATCCTAAAAATTTGTCAAGTAATTGGTGGCTACCTTTGAGACCACTATCGTTTCTCTGATTTATATATGTATTTGGCTTATCTAAAGATTTTTTATAGGAACTAAACAATATGGTAGTATTATTCACATTTTCCATAAAACAAGCAAGACTTATTCAATAGGACATCAGAAGTGTCAAAAAATCTTAAGCGATGTTTCTATTGGAGGAGAAGTACGTTGGCACAAGACAGGCAAAACAAAGCTTGTAATTGAAAAGGGTACACAAAAAGGATGCAAGAAGATCATGGTTTTGTATACTTCTACAAAGTGTTCAAAAGTTGGGTAAAATAATTGGGTGATGCATCAATACCATCTTGGTACTTAGGAGGGTGAATTTATTGTATCATAAGTATACTATCAACAACATTTCTAAGCAATGTGAAAAAAGTGATCCACATGTACATCAAGAGGATGTTGCGACTTCGATTAGCAAGGGGGGTCTGATTACACCTAATGCATGCCACCCCTCCCATTCAATCAAGTTTAGGAAACTCACATGCTTTCCTTGATGTAGTCAAAGAAGAGTGAACCCCTCGATCAGTTTCACCTATAAAACTTCTATTAAGAAACAAGAAAACAAGTGATTTTTCTTTGATTTCTTTCAAGTTGGTCTTTTAGGTTCTTCCATCAGCATTTTGTAGTGCTTTTCTATTGAAACATGTTACATTTTATCATCTAGGTTTAAGAGTACATACATGTTCCAAGGTTTGTTACCTTTTCCCACACAAGGTTTTTAAGCACAAACAGGAATATGTAATTCACCCTTTCCCACACAAAGTTCTTTATCACTTAAGAAGACCAATCATTTATACTTTACCACTTGGAGTTCCTACCATGTAAGAGGAACATTCATCCACCCTTTCGCACAGGTTTTTTACCACTTAATAGGAACAAGTAGCAAATAATAGAGTTATGTATGACCTCAATCTTTCACTACTTCAGCAGTACTTTGTAATATGATAAAGTCTCATAGACTGTTTTAGTATGATGAAGGATATTGAAACCTCTTTTACTCACTATATATCAATGGCCCCAACTTTCTTAAGTGATATCCTAACTTTTGGATATATTTGTTGTGCTAGCATGCTTTCTTACATTGTGCAGTCTTTACAATAATGGAAAATATTATTGCAAATGTTTCCCAAAGTCAAATTAAATCCCTGTCTAGTGTTGCTTCTAAGATAATAGATCCTACTACTGAGGTGAGTCTTAGGGGTAAAAAAAATCAAGAGAATCCTTGTGAATTGAATGATATTGGACATCTAGCAAAGATGCTAATCTCTCCCAGTAGAGCCATACCTATAGGGAGACAAACAAGGAGGTTGATGAGTTATCTAAGTTAGCAGTGGAAGGCTTCAAAGAAAATTGGTGGTTTTAAATATTTTGCCTTGGCCTCTTATTAACCAAAAAAACTAGATAAATATACAACATAATTTTTAAAAAAGTATTATAAATATCCATTTCATCAAAAAAATATTGTATAATAAGTTCACATTTATTTTAATGTTAGGTGGACATTTTATTGCTAAGGTTGCAACATTTTACAATTAATATTGGTTACATATAGTTTATTGTATATCTTCAGACAAAGCTATGCTAGTCACAGGTGACGGAGACATGAGATTAAATTATCTTGATACAAACTATGACATGAATTTAATAAAATAGGTTGGTTACAATAATTTTGAAACAATATATAAGTATGTCAGTTCTTTACATTCTTGATCTTATTCATTTTCACTGGTTTTGTAATGGAGAAAGGCATTTAATTTTGATGCAAACAAATTTGTAGACAAGCTCATTGAACAATCAAGCATATTCTCATGAGGTTGTACAAAAGGGTTAAATAATGAAGTTGGGCATGAACTTCTAGAATTGATCTCACTTTGTATGTAGGTGATTGGATACATAAGGTTTACTTATATATATGGGCTTGGAACAGCCTGCTTAAAAATGCATTTTCTTAATAATTATGTGGGCTTGTAATTGCTTGTAACTGCAAAGATATGTTTACAATATACATTCATTTGTATAGTCTAGTGGTTGTTTCACATACACTTCTTCTTCTAAAACCCATTCAAAACTATTGATTTGACATGCATCTAATAAATTTTTGAATTATTTATGTTGCTATGGCTAAGACCATTCTAACTACATCAAGATTTTTAATTGGTGCAAATATCTTATCATAGTCAATTCCATGTCATTTGGTAAAACATTTTTCTACTAACCTTATTCGTATTTCTCAACAGATCACCTAAATTATATTGAACTTAGTCTTACAGACCCATTTGGAACTTAGTCTCACAGACCCATTTGGATCTTATGCAATCTATCTCTTCATCCAAAACCTTATCTAATTTTCCTCCTTGATTGATTTCCTCAAAATATATAGGATTATGTCACATCCCAGCTAATTAAGCCTAATAGAAGTAGAGGAGAGTAAAGGCAAGAGTATGGGTGCCACAACAAAGAAAGAGGAGAGATGGTGCATTTAATAAGGTATGGAACCCTCGTCATTTCTCCTCCAATGTCACGTGAAGGTAGGTACATCCATTCAACTTGATAAGGGGAATAATATGGTGCACCTGACAGCTCATTAAAAACCCCCTCTACCACCACCTTCTAGGCGCATTTGTGTGATATTTTCGAGGAAAATACTCTCATGTCCCCCGAATCTAGCATAAAATAATTTATGCACGTAAGTATTATCGGGCATATTTCCTTATGATAACAACTATACCTACGAAACTCATGATCAACATTATCTAGTCTACAGTGATATGGTTGGAATCTTAAGTATCCCATGTTGGCACATAAAGTCTAACGGGATTCCATTCAACAAAAATCTTATGATCGGGCTTTCTATTGGGACATAATTAACATATGTTTCCATCACGGGAATGGTTAAATAAACACAAGCAATTATTATTAATTAAACTGGACGATATTATACAATATAAAAAACAGATAGTTATCGGGCTATCTCATCCAATATCAACTTGTATTTCCACCACGGTATTATTTCTATCATTGAATATAGAAGACATCTATGTTTCTTACACCGCCTGGAATTTATTGGAAACTATATCCATCTCATTCCTAATGATAATATACTATTATTCATCTGCCGTAATTACGGCTCTAGTCCGACACTGTCTATTCAGGTGACAATTTACACGGGGCATCCGATAGGCATAATGCTTGACATACCTGCTCCTAACTGTGCCTACATCCACGGATTGTCCTTCTGTCCAGCATCCTTCAGTGTCTGTGTGTTTTTCAGTGATGATATCTTCTAAATGTTAAGAATGGATCAATCAAATCTTAGGATGATCATCACTACATGCAAGGTAGAAGATGGATCAGCTCATGGAAAACACCTCCGAAAGAGTTCCAATTAGCATGTCATTAAGAGGTAAGTACCCTCACCAATGGGTTAAGCATTGAGGGATTATGGAATCAATACAGATTACTATGGCAGTGGGATACTATAAGTTTACTAACCCCATATCTTATTAAATATCAGTAAATGCTTCTAACAGTCAAATCTATGTTAAACTATGAATTCAACCAAGTACAATATGATAAGTTAATGCATATTAAATGCCACACATTGCAATTAATAAATATATACACCAATATATTGGATTTCACCTATTCAACATAGATGAATAACTAATTCCACATCTAAGATTAATGGATAATATTTATGACACAATAATGTTGCTTATAGCAATTATTGTCCCTTATTAAGCTTCTATGACCTTACGGGAATAGACTCTAGGCCAAATCACCTTTCGCTAACGCTTGATAGGGAGTGTGTGGAGGGAAAGGCGGGTAAATCAATCCAATGATGGACAGAGCCCAAGATGAGTAATAAACCTTGAGGGTGTCCAACTTGAGATCGTGCACGTACCCTTGGCACATTAAATCTTCCATCCAATGAGGTTAGCAAGAGGAACGAGGTAAGGATCTATTCCATTAGGGAGCAATAGGTCATATATGTTTTTTTAACCATTCTAGTGATGGAAACATATAGTAATTATGTCTCAATAGAAAGCCCAATCATAAGACTATCATTGAATGGAATCAGTCAGACTTTATGTGCCAACGTGGGATGCTTAAGATTCCAACCATATTGTTGTGGACTAGATAATGTTGATATCATGCATATCACAGGTATAGGTGTTATCATAAGGAAATATGCTCGATAATAATTACGTGCATAAATTATTGTATGCTAGATTCGAGGGACATGACAGTATCTTCCTCGAAAATATAACAAAAATGCCTAATTATGGACGAGATTGCAATAGGTGCAAAGACTGGAGACTTCTAATAGGTGTGAAGACTGCTAACAAGCGCGAAGAATCTTCAACCCATGCGTGGCCACCTTCAAGCTCTTCACCCTTCGTGGGATAAAATCAGGAACAACGGGCAGCAGGGGATAGGCAAGTGTGTGTGGTGGGTTATAGCAACAACGGGTTTCTTTTGGCTCTTTGCCCCTTTCTAGCAGCAATTTTCTTGGAATCAGAAATAGGTGTGCCCCACCTTGTCTTTGCTTTGTCTTTGTCTCTTTTTACCTGGCATTTTTGTAACCAACATATCATTAAACAAAGATTTTAAACCATAAGAAAACCTGTAAACTTAGCTCTCAAACCAAAAAATAAAAATAGGTGTGCCCTAATGCTAGGGCATGACGTGGGGGTTGAGGGTCTGGTAGGTTCGGAGGGGGAAAACAAAGAAAATTTTGTTACTATTATTAGTAGTTTAGATTAAGTTGAAACATTAGGGAAAATGAAGTTGGAAAAACAGATCCAATGGCAATATTTGAAAGGGCATGATGGAAATGTGGAGGATCTATTAATTCAGGGGACGCAAATAAAGAGAATTTTGTAACTGGCACTAACACTATTTCAATCCAGTCTAAAGCAAATGGCTCAAAAACACCCAAGCCAGATAGTGTTTAAATAACTAGAAAAAGACAAAAGGATTCACAGTGGCCTATGAATGGCATGTTAGCTAGAGGGAATTTTTCATTCCTTTTAACTTTTCAGCATACCTTCCAATGGAATCTTCAGCGTTCCTTGGGGCAATGAATAACATGTGAGGAACATGTGTGGTAGGTTGTCCGTAAAATAACCTTTTAAGCATGAGGGAAAGGTGTGTCTATGTAAATGAAAAATAGTACAAGGGGATTCTAAGGCGTAGGAAAACTCAAAAAGTGAAGTTGGCAAAGAGGGGCAAGCTTCCAACATTTCTTTCAAGGATAGAACCTAAGAATACAATTGTTACAATAGAAATTCAGCAAGAGCAACTAGGAAAATCTCAAGGAAAAGAAAATGTGAGCTCAATCTCTCACATAGTCTCAAGAAAGAAGCAAAACAAAGATGAAAACATTCATGTAGACAAGATGTTGGGGTAGGAAGTTAACTCTGATACGTATAGCCCCACCACAATGCTTCTTATGTGGTCCTCTACTTTATACGTCAATGAGCTAATGGACATGAAGAAGAGACTCCAATCCTTGGAAACAAGAGAGCTCTATGAAAGAACCAAAGTGAAAGAGGTCATAGAAGCCAATTGGCAGTTAACAAGAGAGAACAATTTGCTCAAAGAATAGATAAACAAACTACAAATCTCCATGGCAAAAGGGGAACCAGAATTATTATCGATAAGACAAATTTTATTTCAAATGGATGCATCAAGCACAAGTAATCCAAAAGAGGCAATTGAAAGCAATAATTCACAATTAAAGGAAATACAATCAGTAACGAACAACATGAAGTTAAAAGAAGAGTAGCTAAGGGATCAATTAGAAGAGGTAAAATCTTGGGCTCATGTAGTAAGAGGACCATCAAATTCACAAAGAGACATTATAGAAAAGCAAGTTAGGAGGCAGTTAAGAGAGGAAAAGGAAAAAAATGATAAGACTATGTATTTCATTGTTAAAGGGCTAAAAGACTACGATGAGAAATAAACTACAAAAGAGTTGGCAAGGGATTTCTTTCAGGATGAACTTCAATGGTTAGGGATTATTCAGCAAGCAAATAGGATTGGAAAATGGATAGAAGGTGGCAAGAATAGGCATGTAAGAGTAACCTTGGGGAAATTTGAGGACAAAAATGTGCTACTAAGGAACAAGAGGTTCCTTAAAGGTACAAAAATCTACCTTGATGAGGACCTAACCATAACACAACAAGAAGAAAGACGAAAAGAGTCGGAAAAGGTAAAAACAACAAGAAGTGAAGGTAAATGGGCTTGGTTGCAAAATGGTAAGGCCCAAGTTAGTGACAGAGTTACACATCAAAAATAGGAACTCGGGGCCCTACAAGAATATTTATCTATAGTAAGTTGGAATTGCAGAGGTTATCCTTGGAGAAGAGGACCTAGTTTAGGGCCCATAGCAGCTGGAAAAGACATTATTATCCTTACTGAGACTCATGAGAATGAAGGGTGTAAAATTCTAGATTTTGAAGGATATAAAAAGATCTCAATTTGGAATGAGAGAACAGAAAATGGAAAAGGTCATGGTGGAGTTGCAGTCCTAATCAAAGAATCATGGGACAAAAATATAAAAGTGGAGAAAGAAGATCCAAAAAACAATACATATGGTTAAAAATAATGGAAAATCAGACTACAATTAGATTGGCTACTTGCTAGTTCACCCCAAAAGGCTTCAAATCTTATAAGAAAATGAGTCTAGACCATGAAGATCCCTTTTCCTCTCTCGAAAAAGACATTACAGTGTTTGCCACTATGGGAGAAATTATATTAATAGGTGATTTTAATGCTAGGACAGCTAACACTCAAGCTCTTAACTTGAAAAGCAAAGATAAAGAGAAAGATGATCCGCTATGGCTAGAAGAAGAAAACCATCAACTTTGGGAACAAACCTCTCAAGATAATAAATGTAATGTCACTCACTTTGGGGCAGAATTGTTGGGAGTATGTAGTTTATTCAACTTGGTAATATGCAATGGTATGAGATCATGGCCGAGATCGGGCAACATCACTTGTAAGACCTCAAATGGAAAAAGTGTGGTGGATTATGTCATTCTATCTCGTAACTATACAACAAGGATAATGGAGCTAGTGATTGGTAAATGTCCAATAGAGTTGAAATCAGATCACAATCCAATATATGTAAAACTTGACATCCACATAATAAAGCAGCAAGGGGAACAAGACCTTATCAGCAAGAAGAAAGCACCCCCGCAGGGAAGGATTCTCATGACTCAAGAAAATCAAAAAATCTTCAAGGATGCCCTCAAAAATCTCTTTCAGGAATCTGGAAAAAAATCAGATTACATAAAGCAGCACTCAATAAACAAGAACACATTGATTCCTCTAGTACACAAAGCTTTGGATGAGTGTAAGAGGGGTAGACCCAAGAGAGGAAATACAAATACTTTCCCAGCAAACCCGTGGTTCGATGAAGAGTGCAAGTTAACAAAAAGGAAGCTCCGTGAGGAGGGAATGACAATAGAAAACAAGAAAGAGTATGAAAGGTTGATACGAAGTAAAAAAGAAAAATATGTAAGTACAAGAAGATTGGAGTTGATCACCCTTGGAAAGAACAACCCCAAAAAATTTTGGAAGGAGCTACAGCTGAAAAGAAAACAAATGGAAAATAATATTACAAGCTTGCAATGGCTAGACTATGCAAAACTACTTTATGAGCGTGAGCAAGATAAACATAGACCTCCAATAATCAACGCAGCCATCGAACTGTTCACCGTAGAAGATATTAGTCAAGGCATAAGAAGGTTGGCAGGAGGGAAAGCGCAAGATATTGATGGGCTGCAAGCAGAGCATTTAAAGTGGGGTATCGAGGTCCTTGCACCTTGTATCAGGGGTATTTTTAATAGGGTTATTCAAGAAGCCTTCCCAGAAGGGTGGACCACTAGTGTTGTTATCCCCTTGCACAAAAGTGGTGACATAAATAACCCATCAAACTACCGCACTATTATGATTAATCCTCTTCTAGGAAAACTTTTTGGAAGCATGATTGAGCGCAGGATTAGCAGTTGGGCTGAACAAGAGGAAAAAGGGCTGAGGGACAAGCTAGTTTTAGGCCCAAACATTCCACTATTGACCATGGAGTTACCCTTATATTCTTGATTGAGAAAATTTGGGATGTTCAAGGTGATGAAGCTTATTGTTGCTTTGTTGAATTTAAAAAAGCCTCTGACACAGTTCCACAGGGTAAGTTATGGAAGAGAAT
>VDFB02177615.1:0-23703 GCA_007258455.2 Sequoia sempervirens | reverse complement strand
CAAGGTCAAGGATAAAAATTTCAAGCTAACAAGTAGCCATATCAAGGAAATTTTCAAGGTGCACGACAAAATTTGAATCCAAGGCCTTTTCAACCATACAATCTAGTTCCAATCAGTACAACTAGAGATATGGTACCTATTCAAAACAACCTTGCAGCAGAGTATGAGTGGTGTTATCCTTCCAACTAGTAATCAAAATACAGGTTTAAATGGTGTCATCAATCAAGAATTGATGGTTCAAAATGTTTCGGGTGTGCAAGACGTGTCTAATGGTGAATCATCCCAACAATAGGAGCTCCTTGCAATTGACACAACTCTCTTGAACTAGAAAGGAGAGGATTTTTGTGGAGTAAACAGTGATAGCTCTCCAATAACATCCAATACCTGAGCCAAAAAGAGAGCTTTTGAGATTGGATAAGCAAAAAATAAAGAGAAGTTGTTGGACCTTCCAATCCTCATGTAACATACATTTTGCAAAGAAATTCACAAGGTATCGGTGGTGGAAAGCCTGGGAACCAACTCCAACCAACCCACTTGCAGACAAAACCTATTGTTGCAAGGACCCATCAAAAGGTAAATTTTGTCACACCCTTCAACATTATTGAATCCATGAAAAAGATGAATGTGAATAAATCGATGTGGGATTCCTTATCCATCCTTGGCCAAAAATACTTGTTACAATCTGCCTTAGTTGAAGTAGGTGTCTCAAATGATATACCAATTGATCAAACCAAGGTTTTCTTGACAAATACACCTCAAGACAGTAGTAAACAACCAAGTAAGGATGTCAAACCACCCCAATTTTATGTGTCCTTGATAATAGGAGATAAACTAGTTCACAATTGCATGGTGGATTTAGGGGCAAGTAGTTATGTCATGCCCAAATAGATTGTTGATAAGTTAGGGCTGAAATATCAGCCTCTTGAGAAAGGAGTTGTTCAACTTGACGGGACAACCATTAACACCGTAGGTGTTATCAAAGGTTTAAACCTTACCCTTCATGCTTGCCCCAATTTCTCCATTCCCCAAGACATTTTAGTGATTGACTTACCGCCACATTTTGCTTTATGTTGTCAAGAGATTTTACTGCCAAGATAGGAGGTTATTTGTCATCATATTGGTCCCATATGGTGTTCAAAATAAGATATGGGACTAAAGTAGTCATAAAATCTAAACAACTTGCTAAGGATCACATTGAACCGTATGTCTGAAGTGTTGTTAACACTAATTGTGCTATTTTTTATGATGATGAACTTGTTGTTGCTCAAGAGTTGCAAGCATAAAGCATACTAGATGCACTTCTAAGTGAGTTGGAAACAAAAAATATCATTGACAACCCAAATGATAACATTGAAGAGACTAGTTTGGGTGTTTATGTGCTACACAAACCTGATTCAGTGATTCCAAACCTCAAAAAGGAGATGGGACAATAGTTAGATCAGCAAGGTGGAGTGTGGAAGATGTTATTTGACAGTTCTCGAAGCAAGAACAGTGTTGGTGGGGGTGCAATGCATGTACCCCCACAAGGTGACATATACTTCCCTACTTTCAAATTATCTTTCTCTTGTACTAATAATACTATTGAATATGAAGGTCTAATGCAAGGCTTGGAATGGGCACAAAAAAGAGGGATTGGCTGCTTGCAAGTGCATGGTGACAGTGAATTGATCGTCAATCAGGTGAGAGGTCTGCATGTCACTAAGAATGATGTCCTAAAGTCTTAAAAACACAGGGTGTGGGATATGATAGAAGAGTTTGATGCTTTCAATCTAGTTTCTATTCCTAGGGATCAAAACAAGCATGTTGATATATTGGTTGCAATAGGTGCTCAGGTTGATATTCCAAGTGAAATTAGGAAAGAAAAGTTGCAGTCATATGTTAAAATAGTTATCAGACCTTCTATTCAGGATAATATCATTCATTGGAAAGTCTTTGAGAGTGTTGAATAGTTCTTGAGCTTTATGCTGCAAGAAGATGAATTTGCAGCAGTCAACCAAGAGAAGATCAAGCAACAATATGATGATTAGATCATCCAATTGAAGTCTAACAAACTGCCCAAGGGTCTAGTCACCTTGGAATCCATTTTCAGCATGGATGACCAGCTAAAAAAGAATAAGAACATTATGAGGAGCTTGAAAATTTCAAAGGTAAGCTCCTTAAAGTTGGTAAAATTTGTTCACATGTAGATAGGAAAGCTTTCATTGCTCTTTGTCAAGAGTTCCAAGATATATTTGCATGGGAATATTCTAATTTGAAGGGTCTTGATCCCCAAATTTCTCAACATACCGTAGAGCTTGAGCCAAACTCAAAACCTATTAGGTAGAAACAGAGGCCTTTAAACCCCAAACTTGAGCCTCTTATGGTCAAAAAGTTGACCAAATTGATTGAGGGAGACATCATTTTTCCAATAAAACATACCTCATGGTTCTCTAACCTTATCCTAGTTAGAAAGAAATATGGTGAAATTAGGTTGTGTGTTGATTTTAGAGACCTCAATAAAGCCTCGTTAAAGGATCATTATCCGCTGCCCTCAATGGAGCAAATTTTGCGAATTCTAGTTGGTTCAGAAAGATTATCATTACTTGATGGCTATTTAGGTTATAACCAAGTTTTAGTCAAAGAGGAATATTAGTACAAGACTACCTTCACCACAAAATGGGGCACCATGGCTTATAAGAGGATGCCATTTGGATGTCCAATGTTGGTGCCACGTTTCAGAGGGCAATGGACATGACATTTAAAGGTTTGATTCACAAACTTGTACTTATTTACCTTGATGATGTAACGGTATTTGCAAAGAAGGATGATGAACACCTTGCACATTTGAAACAAGTATTTGAGAGTTGTAGGGATTATGGTATATCCCTCAACCCCAAAATATGTATCTTTGTTGTCCATGAAGGAAATATTTTAGGAAATATTGTGTCAAAACAGGGGATCACCATTGATCGAGAAAGAGTAAGTGCCATTTTGGATCTGCCTTTTCCCAACCATAAAAAGGGGCTGCAAAGTTTTCTTGGCATAATTAATTTCATTAGAAGGTTTATTCCTGACATTGCAAATCTTTTGAAACCACTAACTGCAATGTTAAAAAAGAATGCCAGTTTCAGCTGGACTAAGGAGGCCAACCACAGTTTTGAAGTCATAAAAGAGGCCTTATTAGCAGCCCCTACTTTGGTAAACCTAAACTTCTCAAAAGATTTCATTTTATATGATTTTGGCAGCATTGATATAGTTTTTGCAATGTTGGTCCAACAAAATGATGTTGGCCTAGAATAACCAATTGCCTTTTTTAGTCAATGTTTAGAGGAGTATGAACAAAGATATACTTTTGTATACAAACATGTGCTTGTTGCCATCAGAGGCTTAAAGAAATTTAAACCTTTGATTTCTAACAACAAAGTGTATTTGATGGTTTCTCACCTTAGTGTGAAGGAATTCTTACTAAGCAAGGATCTAAATGATAAGAGGGCAGGCTGGATTACAAAATTCATGGAGTATGTTGTTGATATCAAGGTAACAAAGCTTGTCAGGGGTAAAGGGTTGTGTGAACAACTAGCTACAAAGATTGAAGGTGAAGGAAATGTAGAAATAGAGGTCATTTTGGTTGTTGATAATGAGCTTGCAGCTGATGCATCTACAACAAATGTAGATTGGGTGCATGATATGAATCATTTTTTGCAAATTGGTGAGTGTACACCAAGTTGAGATAAAGCCAAACATAGGTATTTTAGACTGTAGTCTATTCCTTATGTGTTGATTGGTAACATTCTTTTTAGAAAGGACCTTAATGGTGTCCTCTTAAGATGCATTGATCAACATCAAGTGGATAAAGTACTTCAAGAGTTCCATGATGGAACTGCAGGGGGCCATTTTTCCCCAAGAACAACTGCATGGAAAATAATGAGAGCTAACTATTATTGGCCAAGCTTATTTAAAGATTCCCATGCTTGGGCTAGGAAGTGTGTAAAATGTGCTATTTTTGTAGGTAAAGAGAGGCTGCCAACTTTACCATTGCAACCCATTCAAGTAGATCAGCCCTTCATGAGATAGGGCATTAATTTTATAGGTCCCATTAACCCACCTTCAAGTGTAGGACACAAGTGGGTACTTACTGCAACCGATTATTTCACATGATGGACTGAATCAGTGGCTTTGAAAGAAGCCAATGAAAGTGTTGTCTTAAACTTTTATGATGATTTACTAACCAGATTTGGGGTACCTGAATCAACCATTTCTGATAATGCTTTGGCATTTGTTGGTTTAAGAGTAAGTGATTGGGTTGTAAAGAATGGTATTCATTTGAATACCTCATCAAATTATTACCCTCAAGGTAATGGTTTGGTTGAATCAACCAATAAGAATTTGATCATAATCATCAAAAGGATTTTGGAGGATAACCAAAGAACTTGGCATAAAAAGTTAAAATTTTCCTTGTGGGTAGGTAGAATAACACCAAAGAAGTCCATTATAAACTCCCCTTATATGCTGGTATATGGTAAAGAGGCAAGGCTTCCTTTATCAGTTGAGCTTCCGACTCTTGACATAATGAACCAGCTTGAAATGTTTGAAGAGGATGACCCAATGGTTGTTTGATATGCACAACTCATGGAGCTAGATGGAACCAGAGATAGAGCTATGAAAACACTGGAGTTGCATCAACTCCAAACAAAGAGGGTTTTTGATAAAAGAGCAACACCCAGAGTATTTAAAGAGGGAGATGTTCTCAAATGGGATGAGTTAAAGAGCAGATCTAGAAAGCATACTAAGTTTGATAGCATGTGGAGTGGCCCATTTTTCATTATCGAGTGCAAAGAGCACAATGCTTTTCAATTGTCATCAATGGATGGAGAAGCTCTGCCTATCCCAGTCAACAGGATACACCTCAAACTCTGTTTTGAGGTATGATCTAAAACTATTTTGTACAAATTAGAGTACATTTTGTTTCCTCTAAGTGTTGATGCACATTAGTTAATGTTTTTCAGTTTTCTCTAAGTGTTGTTTTGCATAGTTAGGTGGTAGTTTTCATTCTACATTGCTAGTTTTTCTTGGTTTTCAAAGTGTCTCTTGTTGGTTTAATGAGCTATAGAAATTTGCAATGTTGTTTTCAAGTGGTGTTAGCTTTATGAGTGACCCCATGCCCAATGGATAAGCTTAGACAACTGATCTCATGTTTAGCAGGCAAGCATATAGAAAATGTCGTCAAAAATGTTACCTGATTTTTAGCTTTTAGCTGGAATTAGGTTTAGTGTTTATTATTTTATGTTGTTTGTTCAAACATTTAAAAAATAAACCAGAAATCTGCTAGGTTTAATATGCATGGAAAAAGATTGTCAAATGAAACATATTACATTTTTTTATTCCAATGTTGCAATTACGACAAATAAGAAAAGAGAACCATAGATATACAAATGTAATCTTTTATTGATAATCATGAAGTGTACATGTCCCTCACAAGCCAAGGGACTAACTTTACTTATTCATTGGAAATATGAAACAATTTATACATGAATAAGTAAAAAATAAATAATGTGCATATAAGAATGGAGACTAGTCATTGTTTGGGAATGATTGGTTGCAAAGTTTCCCTCTTGTCTTGTTGTTGCTACCCCAAGCCACTTGTGTCCACCCCAGCTCTGTAGTGCTCCTAGCTCCTGAATCTAAAAAAAATGATATTAGAGTGAGGCTCTAAGCAATGAAAGATCTCAATCCTTACATACACACCTACCTATGCATGTATAAATTGATCCATAAGTGCATTAAATAAGCATGCAAACCATGGATGTCCTGGAAAATAGTGAAGTCATCAAACACATCCAAAATATGCATCTATTTTTCTAACTTGTTTGCTTCATGTACAGATTTAGGACAAGTCTGGTTACTATTCTGATTCAAATTAATTAAAGCATGTGGGGTAAATGTGGCTCCCATGAGGGTAGAGCTCGACATGCTTCAAAAGAAATAGGAAATTGAGCAACTTGATCAAAGATTTATCTTTTATCAATGCATTAAATCAATATGGAATCACACCAGTTGATCAAATTTCATTATCAAATTCAAAAGATGCAGCACATTTTGCTGGATATGTCTTTCAATCTTCTTAAGTGGACCCTTGATCTATTTTATAAAAATAAGTGATTTTGGAGATGCATCAAGTCCAATCATAGATGCATCAAGTTCAATTATGCATCTCTTAAATAATGAGGGGGAAATCCAGAGTATTGTCAGGTCCCTCTCACCTTGACCCTATTGGACAACCACACATTACATAGGACGGTGAGTGTTTAGGTCATTGACATAGGGGACATGTGTCTGCCCACTAGGATCAAGGTGGGGAGATAGTTATGTATCACACATGAGCAAAAAGGAAACAAATGTGGTGGATTAGATAGTAGATTCAGGTGGGACAACAACATGTATCCTCATGTCATGCAGGACAACAATGTCTTTTGACTTTACTCAAGGCAAACAAGGAATGGTTACAAGAGATTAAATTACAAATGAAAAAGAAAGGAAGGGTAGTAAAAAATTTCAACTGCCCCATTCGGTGTCACATAATGATCAAATTTCATCTACTTTTCTTGAAGTTTCTTAGATCCAAGGATTACCTCCAAAAGTGATATGCCGTTGAAAATAACTTTATTGATGAAAATGGAGAAGCAGTCAAGTTTCAAAACTTACAGAGTGTGACTTTTAATGGACATGAAATGTTGTCACCATTGGCTGCACAATCTATTGTTTTGAAACAATGAAATGATAGAAACAAAAATGGAGAAAGCAATGGTTGATTCAATCATGAAACAACACAATGTGACCCTGTTGAAGACAAGGTCATGATACAAGTGAATAGGACAACACATTTGTAAAATGCTACAGGAACATGGAGAAATAATGATATAGCTAGTAAGGATGAATCAAATAACAATTTAGAGGGATATCTGGCCTCTACAATACAAATACATGATAATTGTGTTGATGAACACAAGCCTGTTACTAACACTGCATCTACCAAAGATGATGGAAAAGCTAGGGCAGAACATTTGAACATCTTAAAGAAGGTGGACAAAAAAAAGAAGGTACTCATTAATATCATTAATTCTCATGCAAAGGTTGATTGCACATGCATAAGTGAATGCCATCAATGTCAAAGATGGGAATTCCAAAAGACAAGCCCAAGTTGCACAAGGATTTATCCAAGGACTTCTCAATCAAGCATTAGACAAAAAAAAAAATCCAGCTAACAATCAATGCATGATGGTTTGAGGAAAGGAACAAATTTAAAATACATTCAAGAAACATCAACTCTAGTTGACACAAATAATGTGCCCATACAAAGTAGATCATAATTGGCGAAAAGTGCATAACAAAGATCATAATTAGAGAAGAGTGCATAACAGTGTGAAGCATGCTAAAATAGTATGTAAAAAGAAGGCTTGCTTGTGATCAAATCATTGGAGGTTCAGGACGCTTTCTCCAAAATGTATCAGAAGGGTTGACACTAAAGATGTTATGGCAACTACGATAGATATTAGAGCCTTGCTATACAAACCATGCATAAGTGATTTAGGATTATCAACCAAGAAGCTTTCTCTCTAAGTTATCGTATGAATAGTGAGTAGATAATGTCAGGTGCTATCATGAATTGCACTGAACAGTCATAGGTGATGATTGATAGGAATGTTTTGATTATAGGCCAATACAGTATGTTGTGTATGGTATCTTCCTTGAAGATAATCTGGTGAAGAGTGTGGTTTATGCAATTCTAGACCAAGGAGCTATGATGAAATAATACTGTTATGAGTAATTAAAATTTTCATCATGGTTCAGAGTGAGAGAAAACATAAGTTTATTAGTTGTGCCATGACACAACCTATTGGAAGATTTGGGAAAGGAATGGAAAATGGGTATCATGCAAAGAGCAGTGTTGTGAGAGGGTTTTGAGGGAGATAGTTGTAATCTCTAAAAGCTGATGAGAATTTGTTGAACATAAATGATCTAGTCATATATCAACAAGAAAGTAGAATTGCAATTGAAAACTCTACATATCTCAATCTCATGCGTGAAATGGCACAATCATGAAGATGAATCATGAAGGATTCAAAACACAGTCATTATTGACTATTTAGTAACCTTGAAAAGCATGATAGCCCATAAGATTGGGGATAGTCATATGTTTGGAAATGGTATTGGCAATCAAGGAAAGGAAAGGAATGTGTTTTACTGAAGATGGTCATCATAGAAGCCATCATAAATCATGGTGCTTCAAGGGAACAAAGCATAGTCATGAATAAGGGTAGTTTTTCCTAGCAATGGTTTACAACTTCTATCTACAGCCAAGAGCCAAATAATAACAAAGGTGGTCATCATTGTCCTCAAAAGTAGCAAGTGGAAGCCATTATCCATGTATGGAAGGTACAATAATAGTGGTTTCATATTCAGAGTCAAAATAGATATTCATGATGTCCATTATCATCAAATTCAAAAAACCAATTTAGATGCTCACAGAAAACCCAATTTTCAAAATTGGAGCTTTTCATTATGCTCACACTATGTAATGGCATTGAATCATTTTTTAACAAAATTCAAAGTTTGCTTTCAAATTGAAAAGACCCATCTAGGTTCATCATGAAAATCTAATATGGAGGCATAAAAAATGGAGAACATTATATAGGAATGGAAAATGAGAACCTTTTTATGCATTATGACAGGTCGTGGACAAATTTTACCTCATTTCTACAAAATATGGAAAACCCACCTGGGGTTTTGAAAAATGAAACAACATTGCTACATTCTATAGAAAATGGAGTGTAATTTACAAAACCCATCTGCATTTCTACAAAAAAAAAATTCTTCAAGAAACTAAGAAACCCACTTGGGTTCTTTTGAAAACAAGTTGCAGATTCATAAATATATATGCTACAGAAAATCCAAAATAGGGGTTTTGCAATTATGGTGAAAATGGAACAAAAGTTGTGAATACAGAGAAAACCCAATTTTTCAAAAATGGAGGTTGAGCTCACAAGCAATCTTTTTCTTCTACATATGAAAAACCTAAGAAAGCTTTTTTAAGATACAAAAGAGAATCGAAGAACATTATGGGTTTTTTTTAAAAAAGAAGCAAAGCTACATAAAAAATGCACCATTTTTTGTCGATGGTCGTGGCCAAGAAGTTTTTCTTCATGAAAGAAATTGGGAAAAAACACATGGAATATCTCCATTAGCTAATGCACCAAGCATTTCATGCTTTATTCTCAAGATAAAAATAAAAAATATAGCTTTCTTTTGCTCAAAATAAAAAATGGAGTCGATTGAATGCTTGCCTGGAGCTTTTGCTCAATTTTTTCAACATTCAAAGCTTTGTCTCTCCACAGAAAGCTTCATTTAAAGCTTTTCATGGCAGCTGAATGGTAAAACAATGATAGAGAGAAAAGTGAAACAATATGGGTCAGAAATGTTTCCATGGCCGCGGCCTGTAAGTTCAAAAACAACCTCCAAATGGTGAAAAATGTAGATTTTGAGCTACAGAAAAGTATTTTACCTCTTTTTACATGTTTCTCATAAGTGAAAACTCAACAAAACTATGGTGAATCTCCAATTTTTTCATCTATTTGCTCAAACCCCATGGGAGCAGAGTCGTGTTCCAAATTCTTCAATGAGAAAATGATGGGCTTGCCTCATTTTTGCGTGTCTAATGTTCTTTTTAACCCTTTGCAACGAAAAATTGAAGTGTTCATTTTAAGAGCCCAAAAAGAGATGAGTTGATTTAAAACAAAAAATTAAAGCATGAAATGGAAGCATTTAAAAATGCTATGTGAATTTCAAGCTCCAATGCATAATTTTCCTTCAACTCCAATCTTGCTCGTTTCCAATGCTTGATTCAAATGTCAACCTTAACCTTTTTTCCTACAAACATTACAAATAAGATTTATGCATGTATTGTAAAAAGTATACACAAGACATATTAATCTTAATATACTAGCATCTTAACAAAAGTAACACATTTATTGCTGCTCTAAAAAAAATGAATTTGTATTCAAAAATTCTAATGCCTGTGTCAAAGAATGCAGCAACATCATTTAATTCCTATATGCATTAACAAGATCCATGCGTTAACAAACTGTATGTGTTAACTAGCCTATTTTTTTTGTTAACAAACTGTCTGTGTTAACACACTGTCTACGTTAACACACTGCCTGCATTAACCAATTTTCTGTGTTAAAAAAACTATCTGCGTTAACAAGCATATATGTGTTAACAAATATTCTGTGTTAACGAATATCCTGTGTTAATGCAGCATCGTATGTGTTAACGAACGTCGAATGTGTTAACAAAAACTGGTGTGTTAATGAGACTGTGCTAACAAACTGTGTGTTAACAAGACTGTGTGTTAATGAGACTATGTTAATGAACTGTGTGTTAACGAGACTGCCTTAACGAATAGCGTGTTAATGAAACTGTGTGTTAACGGGACTACATTTTAACATGATTGTGTTAATGAACATATATGTGTTTAACAAAACAAACTGTTGTGCTAACAAACTGCCCTCCTTCTAGAGCCAATATGTGAACCCCAATTCGAAGTGCCTACAAAAACACAACAAAAAACAATGTTAGAGAGTCATTTTGTAAGCATGAACAAGGATTCCCCATGAAATCCATTCACAAAGCTAAAAATAGGAAATAAAACAAATAAAATAATGAAGAACATAATGGAAGTATGAAATCCTAATTTAGCATGCAAACACTTGATCCCATGGGGGAGTTGGTGTAAATAGGTGTGTGGAGATTTTCCCTTTCCCAACTCCTTGATGCAAATATTGATTGAAGGTGATTGATCCACTTGATAAGTCCCTCAATGAGCTCCAAAATCTGCAATAAAGTAGTTAAGAAGATGGATGGAATTTGAGAGATATTTGTGCATAATAACTTTGCATAATTGTGGATGATAAAATGCATGGTGAAGCATTCTATTTATAGAATGTTGAAATGGAAACAAAGCCAAAATATAGCAATGTGGGATAAAGATTTGGCCAATAGCAAAATGCCACTTGTCCAAATGTGATTGGGTGAGGAATGTGCAAGTTTTGACAAATGTGCCAATAAATGCATTTTTGAATTTGAATTTTGAGAAAAGACATGTAAGAGGGGGAAAGAAAATTGCATTAAATGCCACTTGGCTCAAGGCAAGGACATGTAAGAAGAAGTGAATTCCTTGTTGGAAGAACTTGTAAGAGAGTAAATGACATTTTGGAAGGACATGTCATTCAAATTTTGAATTTGAAATAGAAGAATATTCCTCCAAAAGATGCTTTGTTGAGGGAAAATGAAGATTTAATAAATCAATAAATTGATTTATTTGTGCAAGTGGGAAAAGCTAGAGGATTTTGAAGATTAGATTAGACTTAATCAAGATTTGATCAATTTAATGAAGATTAGGAAGTTTGACTTATTTTGACTTAGATTTTTGGATTAATTTAAATCAAACAAGAGAGGAAATGATTTAATGAGTTTAATTAACTAAACATGTTTTGATTATTTAATTAAAGAGATTGAAGTAAGATTAAATTAAATAAGATTTTAATTTATTCAATTTAATAGATAGACTTTAGAGATTTAATTAAATAAAATTAATTATTTAATTAAAATAGGGATGGAGAATGATTTAAGAGACTTAATCAAACACATGATTTGTTTAATTAAGAGAAGAAAACAAATGAATTTAATCAAATAAAGATATTCAATTAAATGGTTAGGTCGGGGAATGATTTAGGATGAAATGATGTCGGTAGTCAGACTTAGATGCACAATGTCAACTTGTACATTTTGTGTGTCTACATTTTGCCCCTCTTTGAAGCAATGTACTTGTTGCATTGATTCAAAGAATGATCTTGTCATGATCAATAGTCAAAATTTCTCTAATTTTTCGGATGCCCCACTATTTCCCCAGTGAGAAGAATTGCACTGGTACATTGCCCCCCTCGAGATGTTGAATGGGAATGCCAATTGCCAATCAAAATCGCGATAAAATGTGAGAGGAGTGGTTGATGTAGATGAATGGACATTCATTAGCTGTGGGTAGCTTCATGTACCAACTGGGATAGAAATGTTAGTAAAGATAGAAGAATGTGATAGAAGAATGGAAGAATGAGATGATCATGCAAATGGTGATGACTACTTGCCGTGGAGTTGGGATTTTCAAAGGGAAAATTTCCTTATGTTTGATAATACACGCAGTACGATGCATCAAGGTATCGAGAACCAGGATGGCGTTGTACCTAGTGTGATGGACTTTGACTTGACAAATCGGATAGGAGTATTCTTGTTCACACCTGACATACGGAACCCTGTCCAGAAAATAGTTCAAATATTTCAAATATCTCGGACCAAAACATAGGAAGGCGAGCCTTTCTATGTGGTCAACAAGAAACTTAAAACACCCTCGCTACAAACTAAACAAAAGCACGCATGACCAAGGTTATATTACAAAGATATCCAACAAGCACATCAGACAAAAGATAATGATCGTTGCCCCATTCCTATCTCTCTAAATCCTTCGTTCAGACATCATCGAGAGGTCCTTGGAATGAGCCCAATGAGATAAATCAAACAAGATAAAGTAAGTGAGCAAACAAACTAATGTTCTTTGTACCGTTAGCCAAGAGAAACGATGTTTTGAAAGATGGGAGCCAAAACTTATTGCCAAAAGATAATGTCCATTGTCGGAACGGATCCTAGGACATGTTAATGACACGTCGTTTTGTTTACCCAAAGTGGTTGGTTTGATAAAAGTGCCCATTGTCGGAATGGATCCTAGGACATGCTTTTATCAAACGATGATGAAATTGATTTATGATTTATATGCTATTGATAAGAAAAGAGTTGACCAACTTGCTTGCTGACTAACCTATACTTGAGATTTTGACAGTTTAGGTTTTCACATTTGACTGCTAGACTTGTTTCTGACTGTTTTACCAAAGGTTGAGGGTGATGACGATTTATTATGGATGATTGATTATTGCGAGTGTAAGCGAGATGAGGTGGGTGGATTTTTTCAAATATTCTTGATGTTTTTGGAGTTTGCATGTTTTGAGGCTATTTTCGCATATCTTTGCAAATGTTTGATTTTGAAGTTTTATAATTTTTAGGTGTTTTCTCGAGATTTCAACCAAGAGACTAACCTAAAGACCTATCTTAGGGTCTCGAGGGTTGATCACCGTGATTAGCCTTGCTTCACGCTATATATGCAGAGACCATATAGTTCGACCGACAACTTCACCGACGCATGTGATGATGATATACATGATGAGATGTCGTACTTTCATTATGACAAAATTCTATAGGATCAACTAAATGTCTTGGGATTATTCAAAGACTGCTTCACGCTCCAACCTCGCAGATCGCACGAAGTCTGGAAGATGACCTTTTTTACTTTTGAATCGAATTTTGACTTGTTTTGGATTTTGATTTGTTTTAAATGCCTTTTGAATTTTCTGATGTTCTAGACTTTAAGATCATACACGAATCTAATTCAATGAGAACATGCCCCCAGCATGAGGCGATAGACTACTCCGATATAGGTAGGACAAATTGACCTTTTAAGTGGGCTGAGTAGCTCTAGGAGGAATCGTGACACAAATGCAAGACCAAGCTATGGTGCAGATGCAGATGGAAGAGTGAAATGTGATGATATGCGATGGGTGAGTGAATGATGCAAAGCAAGTCACGGAGACCAAGATGGATGGAGAGTGCTTATTTACACAAGGTGCCCACAAGTTTTCACCAAGGTACTTGCCCAAAGTGCCACTGTATGGTTACTCTAGAGGATGATTTTTTCTCTTTACCGCTTTTCTTATTTTTTTATTTTTTGTTGTCACTAAGATGCCTGTTTGCCAGGTTTTCACCGAAGTAACCATTTTTTTAGAACATTTTTTGATTTTTTTGGATTTTTTGGTTCTATACCTTGAAATATTTAGGCATAAAAATTTTTGAGCTGAGAGCTATTCAGCTTCACCCTATAGGGTTCCCTTCGTGTGTTGAATCGCATGGCGCTCTGATTTGCAGCTGATGTGATGACAAAGGTCCTGTACTCAGCTGTTGGGTTCAAACTTGCCTTGCCATTTCCAGTCTCAAAGACATTATTCTTTATTCTCTTTTAGCACCACCTCCGACTCGAAAGTGGATTTTGATTTTCTCGTCATTCTTGTCTATTCTGGAGCACACTCTGTGATGGTTTTGAAAAGCATCCACGCCATCCATCATTTCTCAGCCTGCCTCACTTTTGAAACTTGATACTCCTCATCCGTGATGAGGTTTTGCAATGATACTCTGAGGGATGGTAGCTCGATCTCAATGGGAAAGATGGCCTTTGATCCATAGACCAAGGAAAATGGTGTGGCACCAGTGGGTGTGCGGATGCTAGTTCGGTAAGCCCAAAGGGTAGGATTGAGCTGCAAATGCCAAATACTTAATCTACGCCATTGACTATTTTCTTACATCTTTTGAGGATGGTTTTATTTGTAGCTTCTTTGTCTAGCCATTGCCTTTGGGGATAGTAATACAGGGTGGAAAAAGCCATGTTGATTTGGAATTTATCACATAGGTCACGGACTTCCTAATTTTTGAATGGTGTCCCATTATCTGAGATAATAGCTTGTGGAACACCATAGCGGCATATGAGATAGTTCAGGATGAACTTTGAGATCTGCTTTCCTATTATGTAGGTCATAGGTATGGCTTCAACCCACTTGGTGAAGTACTTAGTTGCAGTTATAATGAATTTGTGGCCGTTGGATGAGGTGGGTGTGATTTTCCCAATGAGATCGAGTCCCCACTGTGAAAAGGGCCATGGTGTGATGATTGGATGAAGCTCTTGAGCTGGAGCATGGATGAGGTCCCCGTGTTGCTGACACTGTAGACACTTCTTGATGTATTCATGTGCCTCTCTGTCCATGGTAGGCCAGTAATACCCACTCCTCAGCAATTTCTTAGACAAGGTCATGCCACTCGAATGAGAACCACAGATGCCGTTGTGCACCTCAGTTAGGGCAGTCGAAGCCTCCTCAGGGTTAAGACATCTTAGTAAGGTTCCTTCTATGCTTCTGCGATAAAGGGTTTCTCCTAAAATGACAAAACGAGATGCTTTCTTGATAAAGGTTCGTCTAAGGCTTAAACGCAAATCGGCAGGAATGATACCTATCCTAAGGTATGTGTAAATGTCTTGGTACCACTGATCATTTGGACCAACGATTTCGCCCACAAATTCTGACTCTGGTACCTTGAATGCTGGTACGAGAAGCTGCTCTACCAAGAAGTCATATTTCGGAACATTTTGAGGGATCTCTAAGAGTGATCCAATAGTTGCCATTGCGTCTGCTGCGCTGTTGTTGGTTCTTGGTACTTGCTCAAATGTGATGTCAACAAAATATTCCTTGAGATTTTCCACTAGCCTTTTGTATGGAGTTAGCTTATCATCCTTTGTTTGGTACTCATTATTCACTTGATTTATGATAAGCTGTGAATCTCCATATACCTTCAATGCCATAATGTTCCACTGTACTGCTATCCTGAGACCTATAGTTAAAGCCTCATATTCTGCAATGTTGTTGGTACAAGGGAATGCTAGTTTGTATGATCTTGGTATACAATCCCCTTGTGGAGTGATGAAGAAGATACCAGCTCCTGACCCATGTTGTGTGTAGGATCCATCAAAGTATAGCTTCCAATGAGTAGCTATATCAATGTTGAAAATGGATTCATCTGGAAATTCTGAAACAAGTGGGTTCTCCGCATAGATAGGTGCATCTGCCAGTTGGTCTGCAATGACCTGTCCCTTGATTGCCTTGCGCTCCACATACTCAATGTCATATTCTGATAATATCATTACCCACTTAGCCATTCTTCCCATAAGCATTTCCTTTGAAAGAAGATACTTTAAGGGATCAATTTTAGCTATGAGTTTGATCTTGTGTGCCAACATGTAGTGTCTAAATTTTTGGGATGCAAACACCACTGCTAGGCAAGCTTTTTCAATGAATGTATAGTTTAACTCATGGCCCACCATTGTACGACTGATGTAGTAGATGGCTCTTTCTATTCCATTTTCATCATGTTGTGCTAGGAGAGCACCAAGGGCTGCTGCAGTTGCTGAGATATAAAGGATCAATGGTTTGTTCTGAATTGGAGGCCTTAGTACTAGAGGTGTTAATAGATATTCCTTGATTTTGTTGAAGGCTTGTTCACATTTGTCATCCCATTTGTACGTTACCCCCTTGTGGAGTAAGTGAGAGTAAGGGATTTGTTTGTCTGCTAATTGTGCTATGAACCTGCGAATTGACTGAAGCCTGCCTTGGAGACCTCTCAGTTGTTTCAATGTCCTAGGAGCTTCCATTTCAAGTATTGCTTTCACCTTTGCCGGATCAATCTCAATGCCTCTCATTGACACTATGTAGCCCAACAACTTTCCTGATTGTACGCCAAAGACACACTTCTTGGGATTCAAACGAACCTTGTATTCTTCTAGTCTGTCAAAGATAGCACTCAAGACTGATATATGATCCTTCCTCTTTTTGGTTTTTCCCAAGATGTCATCGACATAGTCCTCAACTGTTTTGTGGATCATGTCATGGAATATTAGTGTCATGGCCCTTTGGTATGTGGCCCCAGCATTCTTTAATCCAAATGGAATTACGTTCCAGCAGTATGTGCCCCAAGGACAAGTGAAAGATGTTTTATGTTGGTCTTCCTCTGCAATTCTTATCTGATTATAGCCTGAAAATCCATCCATCAAGGAAAGCATCTCATGCCCCGCGGTCATATCTACAATCATATCAATGTTAGGCAACGGAAAATCATCTTTTGGGCAAGCCTTGTTCAAGTCCCTAAAGTCCGTACAGATTCTTATGCCCCCAGTTGGTTTTGAAACCGGTACTAGATTGGAGACCCACTCAGGGTAGGCGATCGTTCGTATGAATCCCGCCTCTAGTAGTTTATGGAGTTCCATCTTGACTAATAGAGCAATCTGTGGGTGCATCTTTCTCAACTTCTGTTTTACAGGTTTAGCTTCAGGATAGACTACCAAGTGATGAACCACTACCTCTGGATCCAATCCTGGCATATCAGCATAGGTCCACGCAAAATTTATCTTCCTTTCCTTTAAGAAGGTAGCCAACTCCTCTTGTTCTCTGCATAATAATGACTCAGCGTAGAATGTAATATGAGGAGTTTCTTGTGTTCCCAGATTGATGGGGTTGCACTTTTCTGCTAGCATAGTTGACTTTTCTTGGTGTATAGTTGTAAGAGGAAGATTGAATCCCCCATCCTCAGGCGCCTCAGAGAGGTTTTCACCATTGGATACATCCTTTCTTTTTACTTTTTCAGAGTCAGAGAGTGCCACAAGGTGGTTTTCACTCAAGGACTTGGAGATTATTCTCAATTTTTTATTTTTGCGACTGAGGGATTCAATCGTTTCTCCATAGTATGCATGTGTATCCAACTCTATGATAAAACCTGCCTTATGATCCCCACATGGAATGTCATCCCTAAGTCCCATGAATTCCGAGAGCGCCTTATCGTTTTCAAACATGTCAAGAATTGGTGGTCCTCGTTGGTCGTAATCAATCAGTTGGGGATAGACTAATTGGATTTCATTGCTTTGGTTTTCAGACTCATAAGACAAGGTGCTAATCATAAGGACATTAGTATCCTCAAACAACAAAGGTAATCCTATTTCTAGTGACTCAGTTAAATCAGTGGGCATTCCTAAAGTCATGGAGGATTTTGGAGTAGCTACAGATTCCTGAGGAGGCATTCGGTTCTGTCTATCATGGGCACCTCGACCAAGTACAGTTACCTTAGGAGTAGGATGACCAATGCCAAGATTTTTTATTTTCTTCTCAGGTATAATGGGTATTACACGCCCGTTATTATCTTGGCCTAACCCTTGGTTCCGGTTATAGCCCATCAAGAGCATCAGCTTCATACCTTTGTTTCGTTCATCCATAGGCAACTCAACTGCCGGTATATCATCTCGATAAAGGAGATGAGATAGGTCCCCCTCTAATGTTTCCTGACCAAGATCTCCTGCACTTGTGAAGGTAGGGTTTCGCTCATAGGAGCCTTGAGATGTTGAAGCTTCTTGTGATTGTGGTCGTCCTCTTGATCTAGGAGATTGTGGTAGCTCTCCTACTACAAAAGCATTCTTAGGCATTGAATAGTTTCCACAACCATCATCTTGTATTATAACTTTGATATCAGAAAAGGCGGGGATGGCGGGGGTGGAGGGTGTCTCTGTCACAGAAGTGAGAGTGGCGGGATCCACGTAAGGTGTTGATGGGCCTTCATCGTTCTTGGGTACTTGTGGGATCTTGTAGTATTTTGCCTCTAGATTTTTGCAGTAGGCAAATGGCTCAGGATCTCCATGGATAGTAACCTCTTGACCTTCATGTGTGAATTTCACACATTGATGAAAGGTTGAAGCTATAGCTTGCATTGCATGTATCCATGGTCACCCTAGGAGAATGTTGTATGGTAAATCGAGGTCCAAGACCTGACAGTTGGTTTGCATGATGGCGGGTCCAACCTGGACAGGAAGTTGAATGGTGCCTTGGGATACCCTTTCCTGGTCATCGTATGCTCTTATTGTGATGCCTTTTCCTTTGTCAATTGAATCCTCTGAAATGTTCAAATTCTTTAGAAGCTTTAAGGAGCAAATATTTAAGCCTGCACCTCCATCCGCCAAGACTCTCTTGACTTTCTTTTTATTTACGTACACCTCCAGATGAAGTGCACGGTTGTGAGATGGTTGTGTGGGGAAGTCTTGTTCAGAAAATGTAAGAATGTTAGGTGTGGTGATACTTGCGACCATAGCTTGGAATTGTTCCGTATCTAGATCTGCGGGGATAGTAGATGACGCCAAAGCTTCTTCTAGAATCTTTTTGTGTGCAGATGAGATTTTGAGTAACTCCATGATGGAGATATGTGCAGGGGTTCTTTTCAATTGATCCAAGACATTATAGCCACTAGGGTTAGACCTTGGATTGGATGTGGAATTTATGCTTGGTTGGGATGGTGCTGCAATGGTAACCTTTCCACCTCTTGTGGTGACTCCACAATCGGCTTGGGCCCCTTTGATGGTGATGACTCCACAAAACTCATCTAAACAAGCAACAACACCCTCGTATGTGTGGTTGACATTTTTATAAGCCCCTTTTCCTTTGTCTTGATCTTTGTTTCCTTTGTTGCCATGATTCGGCATCGGATTCGTGTAAATCTTTAGATCTTTGTTTCCTGATGGTGCTTCCACATCTATGATTTTGTCATCTATGAGGTCTTGAATTAGATTTTTGAGCCTCCTGCAGTTGTTTGTCGTGTGTCCCTTGAGTTTGTGGAAGTCGCAAAGATAATTTTCATTATACCATGGTGGCTTGACCGATGGTTCTTGATAATTATTATGTGTAGGGACCATTATCAATTTTTCATCTACCAATCTTTTCATGATTGCTTCAGCAGGTTCCCCAAGGAGTGTGTATTTTCGTTTGGGGAAGAACTTGTTTCGCTGTGGTCTTCACTGATTATCAATGTTGTTTGTGTTTTGGTTATGGGATGGTTGGACCACAGTATTGACTTGTCGATTGCTTTGATTGGTATTTTGGTGTTGTTGTTGTTGGGATGGTGCATTGTTCTTCCGTGGGGCACTAATGACAACTTTGGCGTCAACAACACCATCATTGGTTACATTACGATTCTTTGCCCATGTTCATGGTTTGTCATGATAACTGGATGATGAGCGACCTTCTTGATATGATGAAGTTTCTCCCTGTGTGGCAAGGGCTCGTTCGATATTGAGCGCCCTAGGGATCAACTGGTCATAAGTGGTGATGTTTTGCACTTTGAGGTGGAAGGCCAAGGGCCCATCAAGATTCACAATGATAGTTCCCACTTGTTGCTCTTCAGGCATGGACCACTTGCTTTGATTAGCTTTGGATCGCCATCGTTGTAAGAAAGCACCGAATGATTCATTTTTTCCTTGTTTGAGAGATGATAATTCCTGTAAGCTAACCTCCATGGGAGTGTTGAAGGAATAATTATGTATGAAGGCATCTATGATTTCCTAGAATTTTTTGATTCCCGAAAGTCGAGAAAACCAATCAATAGCGTTTCCAGCCAAGCTTCTTGGGAATAATCTCATCAAGTACGTTTCATCGTAAGCCACCTCCATGCAATGTACTTGGAATTCCCTGATGTGATCTTCAGGGTTACCCGTTCCGCGATATTTGTCAAATTTAGGGATCTCAAACCCTTTTGGGAACGGTTTCATTTCTATGCTCCTATCAAATGGATAAGGGCATAGGTTTTTTTGTGGTTTTGGTGTCCTTCCTGATTGAAGGTCAAGCACTTGTTGTGACAGAATTTTTATTTGTGCGGTGACATCCAATTGTGGATCAGGAGGTGGAATGAAGGTGTTCTGGGGGGGTGGAGTGGGTGTTTGAATGGGTGGAATGTTTGTTTGTTGTGCCATGTATGCTTTCAACAACGCTTGTTGTTGATCTTGTTGCTGTTGCGCTAATAGAGCTTGTTGTTGTGCTTGATGTTGTTGGTCCAACAATGCTTGTTGTTGGTCAGCTAGGGCTTGTTGGGCTGCTTCTTGTTGCTCTTGGTATTGCTCTAACGCTTTCTGATATGCGAGTTGTTGGGCTGCTTGTTGTTGTGCAAAGTACTGCGCTTGTTCTTGCACTCGTGCTTGGGCATCTTGGGCATCTTTTGCAGCTTGAGCAATCCCAGCGGCTTGTGCAACTTGTGCTTAATTTGTGCGGCTTGAGCAGCTTGTGGCTTGTGCTGCTTCTGTGCTAATTTGTGCAACTTGAGTAGCTCACTGTTGTTGTTGCAACAAAGCTTGGGCTTGTGCTGCTTGTTGTGCTTGTTGTTGTTGTAGTGATGTTTGAGCTTGATTTTGCTGTGAAGCTTGAGAAGCGTGCATGGCTATAGGTGCTTGCTAAATTGTTTGATATTGTTGGAGCAATTGTTGGTATGCTTTGAATGCAACATTGTAATGGCTTACTTGGCTTGGTCGCAATGGTGGTGGTGGTGGGATCAGAATTGTGTTGGATGGAGTGGTGGGAGTTTGAGATGCGCTTAGAGCGATGGTGGTGGTGGGAGGTTGCGATTTAAGGGGTGTGATGGGGGTAGTGGAAGTTTGAGGTATAGTGGATGTAGTGGTTGGAGTGAATGTGGTGATAGGTGCATTTGGGATGGGTGAAGTGATAGGAATGGTGGGACTAGGTGAAGTGGTAGGAATGGTAGAGATGAGCGAAATAGTGGGTCTTTGAGAGACCATATTTTGATTAGCTATCATGTGTTGGTTTGATGTGGATGGTGTGTTTGAAAGATGTGATGTACCCCCTTGGTTGGATGAATTGATTTGGATGGGGTGATTTATGTTAGGGAAAGGTGGAAGTTTAGGTAAAGGGGAGATCCCTAAACCAAAATATGGTGTTGACGTGGTGGGAGGTGTGAATGGTTTGAATGGTGGAAAATTTTCTTGTGCAAATGAAGAGACAAATCCATAAGGTCTCTCTATTTCGGATGAGCTTGCTTGTACCAAAGGTCTAGACACTTGCGTGTCAAGGGAAAATGATGAGGTGGTATGGTAAGGAACCTCAGATGTATCGATAAATCCAAGTGGGTTGTAAAGTGGATTTTGATGCATGTTGAAGAGGGTATCATCCTCGTTGATAGTAGGTTCTATGGCAGTAATGGAAGTGGTCGATTGTGGAAGGGTGTTTTGGTCATTTGGTACAAGAAGCGCATCCTCAACAGTGTTGAGAATTGATGGATTTATTTTAGTCATTACGCGAAGAAACTTTTGTAGTTTTGGTTGTTTGAGCATCTCAAGAACTTCTTCCTCACTTAGTTCTATTGGTGTGATGTCTTCCACCAAGACCTCTTTTTGTGGATCGTGTGTAGTGATAGTGAGGTTTGGAAGTGGTGTGTTTTGGATTTCTGGAATGTTTTGGCTTAGATCACTTGTGGTTGATGTTTCTTGATTTAACTCCATGTTCCTCTTGTGTTGTGATCTTGTTTGAACCATAAAAGAGCAAACTAGGATGTGTAAAAGATCAAAGATGTGAAGATGAAAGGTGTATGATATATGGATGAGAATGGAAGTTTTGAATTTGTATTGAAAATCTTGATGTGATGCTAGGTACTTTGGGTTTGCTTTGATTGATGTTTGTTTGATGTTTAGACTTTGAATTCTATCTTTTGAATGTTGATGTTTGAGCAAGAGATATCCCCAAGATGTTTGAATGATGATCTAAAAAAGATAACTAATGCTCATAAAGGATAATTTGATCTAGAAGTGAGAATAGGATGTGTCTACTCACAAGCTAACCAAAAGATAATCCAAATTAGTGATGGGAGAAGGATGCATCTATCCACCATTAATTTGAACAAAGTGATAATTCAACTAAGCATGTGCAAAAGGATTAATTCACACACTTGAGTTGAACAAGTTTGATGTTTGAAGAATTCAAAGTCTCATGTTTGAAAAGTTTTGATGTCTACCAAAGGAGCCTAGCATAGTTGTGTCAAGATTTTCTCAAAATGTTGGTGAGATGTTTATGGTTGTTGATGTTTTTGATGGATGAATGTTTGTTTTGATCTTAGAATGACCCTAGTTTAGACTTTTGTTTAACAAGACCAAGGTATTGAAGAACTTGTTATTCCCTAAGCAAGGTATCCAAACTCTTGAAACAATCTTGGATTCCATGTGTAGTAAAATGAATACAAAGTGGGGTTGTCTCTTGAAGCATGTCTATAGAAATCAGCCAACAACTTTTCTCTAAAATCATATAATCTTTCGAGTCTTTGTTGATGTTGTTTTGGGCTAAGTTTCTTTTTCTTGGGTTTTTGTATCTTGACCTTGTGAGAAATCATTGAAAAGACATGTGTGGAGCTCAATTGTTTATCTTTGCTTTTAATGACTTCTTTTTACCAAATACACTTTCTTGATTATGTTTCAAACTAAAGATGTCCTATGTCAAAATTCCTTTTCTTCCCACAAAGTGTTGTGTGGGAGTTCCAAGAAATTGAGGCAAAGGGATTTCCTAGGTTAACCCTAGTTAGAGCAAATGACGATATAAATTCAAGTGCTAAGAAACCTCTAAGGACATAATCCCAAGGGCAAGCAACAACACTTAAATTTGTCAAAAGGTATTTGCTCTATCAAAAGGGGTTTGAAATTTGCATGATCATGTTTAAGTGTTTGTTTTCCAATGTTTACGAACAAGCATGTGTTTTGTAACCCAAAAGCATGTACAATCCTATGGATGTGATAGACAATGTTTGTTGAGTCCCCACTTGGACAAGTCCAGCTACGCCTACTTTTAGCGGATGGTTAGATGCTTGACCCCACTGGCTCCCCTCCACGGCACTCACTTATACGGGGCAGCCAAGCACCAACACCCATGAAACTCCCATGGCATGCTTTCCATCTCTACTAAAAGCCGTAAAATTGTGGGGCGGCTTCAGAACGACCGTTCTTGCACCAACAAACAGATAGGATTTTGGCCTTTTCTAAACAAGGGTTTTAATAAGGAATTTCCGTTCATAGGAGTTGACCCAACGTGACAAGAGTCCCCTTTCAGATCCATCTTGTTAGAGTCAACCGCGTGATATTGGCGTTTCTTCTAATATCCACATTTATAT